>JAQFZE010001637.1:0-17122 GCA_034695245.1 Dicyrtomina saundersi | reverse complement strand
TCGTCGTCGTCGTCGTCGTCGTGCTGGAGCACCAAAATCCAATGATTGTTTTTCCGAGTAAACTTCCAAAGACACAAGGAAAATTTCCTGTCTCTTTTAAGTTTGAAACTGGAGGAGAGAGTGGAGAGGACGGAGCTTACTTTTAGATACATTTCTCCTACATGCTCCTTTGTGAGTTTTTGTGTGTGTATAACTGCGGGCATGGGGAGAAGGACACGTTAGACCTATAGCTCCACAGCACAGATGTCTATGTCCATGTCGAATGAGAAAAAGAGAAGGGGCTGGAAATGTGTTTGACATCATCATACTACCACTACCACTACCGCTGCTCCTGCTCCTACTACTACTACTACGTCTAGTTTCCTTCCGTATGATGCCGTCCCGTTGGACGTTGGACGTTGGACGTTGGGCCTCTGGATATTTACCCACAAAAATAAAGATGAAATACGAGTAGAGGGGAAGGGAGAGAGAGAGGGAGAGAGTGGGAATATCAAAGGAACCACTGACTGAGAGAAAACAAGAACAAGAACAAGAGGAGAAGTTCACATTACATGGGATGGGAGTTTTTATGTGTGTGAACATGGAGAACGTGAAAAGTGGAGAACTGTAGATAAGACCGCGGCAGAGCCTTTCCCTTTCTCTCTCTCTGGATGGACGTTAAGAATTCATAGAAGCACTTATGACAGAGCATAACTAATATAGTAATAGCAGTCGTTGTTTATCATATGGTTATTAGTTTGTATGTAGCTCGTGTGTGGCTCACTCAGTGAGCTTCATGAGTTAGGGAGAAAGTTGAGGGAAGGGAAGAAAGTGAGCAAATAGTGAAGGATAAATTAAATTCTGTACATGTATCCATATACATGAGTGTGATTAGGTTAGGAGCAAGACTGTACATAGACTCCGACTACACCGACGCTCCCACTCCCACTGATATACTGATGTTGATCTGTATGTAGTATGTGCAGTATGTGGTGTGGTGTGGTGTGGTGAGTGAAGGACCTACACATAGTTATAGTAGAGTATAGTCTGGCCAGAGACGGAGAGGGACTATGATCTGTCTGTGGAGGATGGGGCTCTGGAGTTGACGTCGGAAGTATACATAGGAAGGAGTTGATGTTGTTGTAGACGAGAGAGTTGTAACGGACGCTTTGTGAGATGTTCAGAACGTCAAGTTTTCCAGATAATTGAGTTGTGGAGGGAATTAAGCTTGAGTGTGTAGACCAAAGAGAAAAGTCCTGTCAATATGCATTAAATAAAGGTATTTTGGTTGGAACGTCGAGTCTATTATGAGACCCAAGGGACCAGTTCAACCACAGTCTCTTTCTCACCTCCAAAATTCCCCATTATATTGTAATGACAGAGTTTCACATTTTCTGTTTCTCCCACTCAGAGTCCCAGACTCAAACCCAGGCCCAGATCCAGATCCAGCACCGACACCGACACCGAAACCGGTTTCAGTACCAGAATAGAGATACAAACCGTGCCCGCTTGAGACCAGACATGAGACCACCACATGAGCCATATGTCCATATATGTAAAATTTTATAGGGGAAATAATATTATATCTGTTTACATTCTACATACAGGTCATATAATTATGCAGAATGATGAAGGAAAATACTTTTATCTTTCATATTAGACAGTATGCACCTAGACTCTTTTCTCGATCTGGATCTCGCTCTTGTTCTCCGAGTAATATGATCGTCCTTTTGTCCTCGTCATACACCATACACCTAATGTAATGTACTGTGTAATGTAATGGGTACAGAGAGACTCAGAGACTGGGACTGGAACTGGAACTGGTTTGAACTTGCACTGGGACTCATATATAGACATAGCAATCATTCCCTTCCCTTCATCTCCCACTTTTTTTGTTTTTGTTTTAACAACAACAACGATGACATCAACAACATCAACATTACTCCACACAACTTTCCCCTCTTCCACCTCCAAAAACTGTCTCTATTTACTCTTATCATAATAATGTAATCCTCCTCCATCCTTCCACGACCGCTATTACTACCACCACACTCCGTGTACTCCACCCATACCAAGAAAATCGTGGACAGTATATACGAATATGACGACTATAGATATCTATCCCAAAATACAACTTCCTTTCCTCGTCAACAATTACAATAATAATTTCTATCTCCGGTGTAATCTATGGGAATGACGTGAGCAAATTTATTATATGTGTACAAAAACCCTCTACCATATCTAATCCTATAAGCATAAAATTCAACTCGGAGCATTAAGGAAGGAAAATACTATAGGAAATAAGAACAGCAACAAATACATAATATAGTATGTAGGATGCATATATAACTAAAGAGAAAAATTATCATTGTTCTTTCCTCATCATAACAACTATAACTCTTTTTTTCTTCTCGTATCACGAAAACGAAGCAAGCACGATTACGATGACGATTACGATTACTATAACGATAAAATCTGAGATACTGAAACTGAAAAAAAAAATCCTATCTTGCATCAACCGTATGACTATGGTTATGATTATTACTCTTTTTTTTTGTTTTTAAGTATATAATCTTCTCTAGATTAGATGTGATGTTATATGATTATGCTCTTTATTATTATGTTCACACTTGTGTGTACCTTATACCAAATGAATTGAATTAAGCTGATATGCTGATACGGTGCGGTAGTAGTAATTATTATATTATGAAGAAAACTAAAAACAAAAAAAGGACTGACTATGCGAATGCATTATATTTTCAATGTATTTATTATTATGTACTTTATTATGTCGCAACTACAAAATATTTTGGAATGATTTAAAATGCTGACTATATTTATAAATTATAGAAAATTAATTTAATTAATTATTAGATGAGATGAGAACGAGAATATTTTCCCTTTCTAATATATATTAGAATTATTACGTAAAACTAAACACAATTTGCATTTGAGTATGACGCTGTAGTCAGTAGTCAGTGCGAGTATGTATTTTTAGCATCAATAAAATCTAGTGTCTAGGATTCTAGATGAGTCTTTAGATTTAGAATGTAGACGATTGTATTAATCGGTATATCGCATTCGTACTATGTATTCTAATTCTAGATTACTAGATTCTTAGTAGTAGATTGCTTTAGGAAATTAGGAAATTTGATGTTTAGAAAATTATTTCATACTTTAATTGTTTTTAAATGCCATATAATGATTTAATTTCAAATCAGCTTTCTTTCATACAATCAAAAAATATACAATATACATTGAAAGCCTTTGCTTAATTTTTATATGCGATTGACTGACGCCAAATTTAATTTCATTTAAATTACAATGTGTTTTAAAATATAATATTTTAGTCTTTCGACTTTGGAGCATATTGCTTTATTTTTAAAATTCTTATTTTACTTTAGTGAATTTTTAATTTTACTACATTGACTGTATGGAATGAAATACGATAAAGAAATTATTTTATATCTGATATATGATTTGTTGGCAAATTAGTACTTGAGCAATCTAGCTGAGCTACTGTGTGATATTTATTTATTTATTTATTTATTTAATGTGATATGACTCTCGAAAAACAAAAAAACTTTGAGACTGGACTTGGAATTGATATACATATATATATATTTACATATTATTAATAGTGTTTAATTTTTTGTGTGAAAATGCTAAATGGAGCATGTGTGAAGAGACAAGAAAAATTATTATGTTTACTCTTATATTCTTATTATTATGATTATTATTAGTTACGTTGTTTGTATTTGTATCTATCTGATATGATAAAAAAAAATACAATGCATTGTGGTTTATTTTGTATGACCTTTAATGATTTTGGCCATATGTAGGACCCACGCAAGTCTCTGTGAACTTGTACTTACGGTCCATCAGCAAGATAGATGATTATGAAATGGTAAGTGAAAGTGTTTACATTGAAACTGCGTTTTCGTTTTCTACTTCGTCAGTTCTACTTCTCTCTTAACAGTTAACACCACACCACCAATATAAAAAAAAATAGCTCGCAATGAAAAAAAAAATATTCATTTTCAAAATGGACTTTGTCACACACTATAAATACTTTATCCATCCAGACAAACGATTCCAATCCGTGCTCAACAAGATTTTTTATGTGAATTTTTTTTTCTCCTTCAAGAATTTTTAAAGAGCACTCTGTATATCTCCTACATATACACTGCTCTCTTTGAACTCTGTCTCTTTCAAAAAAAGGTCCTGACTTTTGGCATAGAAATCGATCCCTATTATTAGACTTATTATTATTAGACATACTATTACTGTTACAAGATCACACAAGTCAAGAAATATATACATTATGATGATATGAGAACTATCTCAAAACTTGCATTTGATTTACACAGGAGGAATATGAAAGAAGGTTCCACTCTGAACGTGTGTGTAAATTGGTATGAGTAGTTTTATCTTTTTTAACATCTTCATATTTTTTGGTAGGGAGAAAACAATTTATTAAGAAAATCGGATTTGATTGTAGTTCTAGAAAAGAAGAGTTTGGGTTTAGGAGAAAAAAAATGATTTTAGGGAAGAAAAAAGACGGAGAAGAATAAAATGGTTGTGTGTGTGTTTGTCTATATGTGTGTGTGTGCGTGTGTGTTTGTGTTTCAATGGGATGTGTATGACTATGGTTACGGTTATAGTAGGGTATAGTGAGAGAAGGGACTATGGCTTACCTCTCTGTTTGTTTGAGGTTTCCATCCCATGCCATCCCAATCTCCCCAGAGTCTTCATAAACTTCACTAATGATTTCATTCGTCTTGCTCCTAAGACATTGCTCAAGGGCGACACTTCCCTTTCAGTGCCTTGCATCCCTGCAGAATGGAGAGAAAGTAGAAAGTAGGCTGTATATAACCTCTCTCATCGTCAGACTTTCCCCTCCTATGTCATCCTCTCATCCTCCCTTCATCTTTATTTTCATGTTAAGCCTCTTCATGTTAAGCCTCTCCTTTTTATCCTCCAGTTCTAGTTCGATTGCCGCTGCCACTGCCGTCGAGTCAAGTTTTCTATCTCACTTTCTCTCTGTAATTATGTATATATTTATACCTCAAAACTATCTCCTACTTTCTCCCTTGCTAACTTGCACTTCCCTCAAAATTCCGCAAACGTACCTTAGGACTCTGGCGGAGATGACTCACTCATTTACCCCATAACTTTCTCCTTTCTCTTCGCAACACAATTCTACCTTTGATGATCCTCACCCAAAGCTAAGGCTCACTCCATCTACTCCCTCCTCTCTCACAATTAGTCTCAATGAGGGTTCGCTTGGTCTAGGTCCCGGTAATTTATTTTTGTAGAGGCTGTTATGATTACGAGAGTAGGAAACTGTGATTAGCCTAGGTACGGACGGCGTTGATATTGACGGTTGACTAATTTAGCGCCGTGAAGGGCGTGAGAAGTAATTCTCTGTTCCGAGCTATTTACTAATCATTTTTACTACCCATCATCTTTGTGAAATGCAGGCCCATACGTAAGTGAATTCAACTATAGTGTTGGAGTAGTTGCATTGTTATTGACGTGGATTGTGGATGATGACCCTCAAATTGTTTTTACCCTTTACACTCTTTCTCAGCAGAATTTTGAGGAAAATCATGTTGTTGTAATTTTCGTTATTACTGCTGAGAAAGTGGAACTAGAATAGGACTGAGGAATGGTATGGTTATGGTATAGTCTGGTGGGTTGTTTTTGTTGTTCAAGGATAGATTGCATGGATAGCATTTGATTACAGATGAATGCAGCCTCTCTTGTGCAAGGCTGTTGTAGTATACTATACAATTAAGTGTATGCAGAGAGCAAGGCTGAGGATATTATAATATATAAAGTAAATAAAATGAAATGAACTGTTTTGCAAAATCCTCTTGTGTTGCTCTTTACTCTGTTTCTATATCTCTCTGTCTGTCTCTGTAGGTAGACACATCTCTTTTTCATCGTCTGTCTGATGCTCCAGATCTAGAATTCTCTGTTTCTTCAAATATTTGACTGTTGGAATAAAGTTATAATTATATATATTTCCCTTTTGTCTCTCTTTCTCTCTCTCTCTCCCTCCAAATGATTCCGAGAACGATTTATATAATACGATTAGAATATTTCATGTTGTTTTGTGAGTAGAAAAGTTTTTGGACTACTTTTCGGCTTCGGCTCCTCGCTTTCTCTCTCTCACTTTCTCTCTACTTTCTCCTCTGTCCTTCTCGCTCTGTTCGGGTTCTGGGATTGTCTGCTGGCGTGTGTATATTTGTGAGTGTGTGTATGTGTTGATGGTGGGTTGTATACGTGTCTGTAGTGTCTGTAGCCTGGACTTTCACCAAGTGAGTAAGTGGAAGACTTGGAAGGTATAGGAGACAGAGACTGAGAGGAAGACAGAGAGAGAGTCGTGTATGCGCAATTGTGAGATGTTCACAGTAAACAAGAATATCAATAGCGAAGAGTGAACGGAAGGAGAGAAAGCGAGAGAAAGCCAAAGCTAAGCGAAAAGGTTTTGAGTTGTGGAATTGTTGAGCACTCAGCAGAGTAAAGGGAAAGTTAAATAAGGAACCACAGAGTTGGAGAGAATCGGAGCATTGATTGAGCGAAAGGGCTTCAGTGAGAGGAACATGGATTTTGTGTGAGAGGAGAAGCGATATTTATTCCGTTGCATCTTGAATAGATAAATAAATAACCTTGTATGTATATGGTAGACGAGAGAAGAGAATCAATGCTGGCTTGTCAAGAGTGTGTGAATGAATTGATGAATGTTATTCTTCCCCGTCTGCCCCATCCATCCTACTGCTATGACTACGGCCATGACTATGGGCATGACTATGACTACGCGAGACGTCCACACAGACATTCACATCGACTTCCATGTCCCATCCAAATCGGGGTCTATATATAATAAAAATATCTAAAATATAGAAGCGAGAGAAAATTGCAAACACGAATACAAATAGGGACTTAGAAATCCAACCTAGATTCTTATCTTCATGCAAATGCAGCATAAAATATAAAAATAGCTTCGGTATTCTTTAGCGCCCTCAAATAAAATCTAAATAACAATACAGATAATACTCCCTGCAGGACTTTTGTATTTTTGTAATCAGAAGGGAATAATGGGTTGGCGATGGGATACAGAAAAAGAAAGAAAGGCAGAAAGAAAAGGGGTTAATAATAATAGAAAAAAATCAACTATACCATCATTTTTTTTCAAAAAGATGAAAACAACCAAAATGAACTAATGAGCAATTTACATGTCTGTGTTACTGTGTTTACACTCTGTCTTTTCACCCCATATTCTCATTCAGCTCAGACAGAGAGATAAAAGAAAAGAGGAGAGTGCAAAGGTGTAGGGAAATGGGAAATAGAAAAGTATGTACCTACGTGACTTACAAGTACCTACGTAAATATGTACGTGGAGTGTAATTAGCTGGAGAAAAATGCACAATGAACAAAATCACAACTACAACTACGTCCACGTCTCAAGCTACAACTACAACTATTCTACGGAAACTGTGTAGAAACTATGCAAATTTAAAAGGGATTCTTTCGTGAGTGGATGTATGGAGCATGTAATATATGCGTATGTTGCTTTATTCATTTTTAAGAGGAACCGAGGAGAAAGTTGGGACTCAGTTTTGAGAGAGTCTGGGTGTGTAGTGTGTGTACATGTGTGTAAATGGGAACGGTTTGTTCCTCGTGAAATTGTCAAGTATACTTTGAAGTATGACAGCATAAAGGAAACAAAGAATCAAGTCAAAGTCATAGTCAATGTATCTCATGTTGATGGTGTATGTTTTCCTACACCCACACACACACATACATACACACTCACTTCCTCTCACCGAACCAAAATTCCAACTGCCTCCTCTGTAAAGAACGACAAGAATTTTTAATACTTCCCTCAGGTTTCCCAAACTATTAATAGAAATATAGAGGAGCACGTAAGCAATCTTACTTCTCAACTTACAACTTGTAGACAAATACTTTCTCTCCCTCTCTCTCGTGTGTCTCTCACTTAACACTGATATCTGTCGTTTAGCTATAACGCTAACGGTCCCGGCATCACCTCATTTAGGACGACGATGGATTATGGATATGGGCAGAGACAGACTATAGGCTCCACATTGATCTGAACCTAAACAATCATTCCGATGCCGATGTATGTACATGTGTATATCACAGCTAGTACAGAGACAGACAAGCTCAAGACCCGAGACTAAAGTTTGCTCATTTTGCTGCATTGTTTCTTCGTCTTCTTTGGGTTACACACAATATATGAGTACAGGATGCGATACGATGGTTGGCCTGGATGGCTTTAGCTTGTGTTGCCAGGACCATGAGCAGGATCAAGCCTGCATGAGAGGAGTATTGAGCATTTTGCCAACTGGCAACTCCCGTTCTCGTTCTCGTTTGAGACACTTATTCTTTCTCTCTTTTTCTCGCTACATTTTATTTTTATTTTACCTCCTTTTTCTATGGAATCCAGACTCAAAAAACATACACTGTAACTACTACTGGTAACTACGAGACGAAAAAAAAAACTTGGGAAATAAAGAGAAGAAAAAGAAGACAAAAAATATCTGTAAGGATTCCTACGAGTGAGAAAGGGGCTAGTAAAGCCGAAGACCGAACCAAACCAAAACGGGATGGGAGAGAAAGCAAATGGGTGCAACGTACAGGAGTACAGAGAGAAAGTAGGAACGAGGGAAAGGAGAATTTTTCTAGAGTTTCAACGCGCGGGTTGTAGTGCAAACGTAGAAAATGTAATTCTCGCCTTTTCAACAACTTTTCTCGCCTTGACTGCCAATGAAACTAATCTTTGTATCTCACGCTATCCCTCTTATCTCCTCGCAAACATAAGAACAAAATACATGTCTACAATGAAAATTGTCTTAAGTCCAACTACTACTACGACTAGGTACTAATAAAATACAAATATAAGGATGCTTCAAAAATACTACGAGTGCAAAACTACAACTTCAAAATAGTATGAGTAAGACTACTAACTAAACTAATCGACGCTCCCAAGTTTTATTAATATATCTATGTAGTTATATATGTAGGTATGTTCGCCGCTACACCGTTCAGGAATGCTGATATTAAAATTGATACCCCTTATCTATACATAATTTGTCTTGCCTATGACGGCTAATAGATTTCAAGCGGCGACTCAATCTTCTGGTATAGCCTCTCAATAATGCGCGAAAGGACCCGAAAGGTAGCTGTGTTTAGATTTTTTTTACGGCCCCACACATATCATTCAAAATAAACCATTCAAATTTATTGAAATATCTACACAAAAATAAATGACAAGCTTCTTCAAGAAAATAAAAATTGTTTTTGTTTTTGTGGGGAAAAATAAATAAAAATATTAAAAATCTCCTGAAAATAAAGTGCCGAGCTAGATTTCTATATATTTCCTGTAATGGTCAATTGCTTCAGTATAAAATAAATAGCACACGTCTTGAGGTCTTGACTTTTTATCCCATGTGTGTGTCTACGTTTGTTTGTCAATCCATTTTTATTTGTCTGAGTCTCCGAGTTCCAAGTTGGACGACTGTCTGGCTATTTTTACACGGCCTTCATTTTTAATTCAATGCAGTTTTGTGTTGTTGTCCTTTTTTTTAGTCTCCGTCTTCTTTTTTTTTCCTGTAGGAGTGTCTTTTGTACTGAACGCAAAGTCGTGTACACCTACTCGCTACGTGTGTATGGATAAATGGCTCGTGGCTTGATGGATGAATGGCTGGTTGGTTTGTTGGTTGGTTGGCTGGTTGGCTGGCTGGCTGGTTGGCAGGTTGGTTGGGTGGCTGGATGAATGAATGAATAGGTGGATGAAAGAAAGCTTGAGCCTTCCTGAGTGTCTTGGATTTCATTTCTGGATTGTGGAAAATTTGATTTTACATCTTGTTAAAGTGAATGTATTGTCAAGTGGACAAGAATAGGAAAGGCTAAAGTACGAGCGAGTAATACAATTCCAGAAACCCAGAAATACTATTCTTTGTATATTTCAATAACAGAGTCCGGCCCCAACACCAGTCCTCTTCCCGGTCCCGTTCTCATTCTGATCATGAGTATGTCCGAGTGCAATACACCGACGAAGAGTGAAAGAGAAAGCAGAGTTGAGAGTTGAGCGTGTGTATTTATTTGTCTGTTTGTGTGTGTGTGTGTGTGTGTGTGTGCTCCGAGTAATAATCTCTTGTTGGGACAGATGGAATGGAACATTGGAGAATGAAAGGAATATAAAAAAAAAGAAAGAAGTGCATGGTCTACAATGGTGAAAGTAAATTCTGTGACTCGAGTCCATTTTGAAAAGGATGGTTATGGTTAACCAGAGATGTGTGAATTTATCTCTAAATCTATCCAACTCTCTTATCTTTCACTATTAATTCCCACTATAGTACTTATATATGGTAGGCTTATAATACTCTTTGAACCGAACACGTACTAAATACTCTTGAACACGCATCAGGGATCAGTTCAGTTTTCTAGTTATTTTCTCTATTTATTTATATTTTATTCTTTCTTCTTCTAAATCTGATTCTGGTTTGACGTACAAAATCATTCTATATTACGCTACACAACTCTACAGTGCTCTGCTATGTATTACGTTCCAATTTTTCCATTCTTAAAATCTCTATCAATTTAGTACTATATATTATAGTGTTGTATTATATACACGTTTTTTTTAAAACTTATGACTTTTAAACGAATAGTACTAATAAAACTATCTATAATCTACCTACATTGATATTGCCATAAATTATATTGATTAAATACTTGATTATTTTTATGTATAAGTTTTAACCAAAATCTTCTTCACTTCTTTTCCCGTGTGTTGTTTTCAATCTGACTTGTGTTTTTTGTACATTGACATACTTATTGTTAGTGTGAGAGAGATACGACGACTGTACACTGAAATACACACCATACTACAAACATAATATTATTGACATATTAATGTAGCTACTACTATGGAATAAAGTACTGAGTTACTTACTTCTTCCTCTTGTTTCCATTTCTTGTTTCTCTATTTTTTTTATGTCCGTCTCTTTGTTCAGTCTTTCATTACATTGACTATAGAAGTATATCGAGAGTTGAGAGTGTATATAAATAAACAATTTATTTATTTACATATATTTTATTACATTGACGATTTCCTAGTCACTTATTATTGCACTACTACTGGCCTGGCTCTTATGTCACAGCGGCCACGACAACCCAATAAATACATTGGGAAAATAGGGACACTTACGGACAAGTGTATCAAGTAAAGTAGTTAGGTATATATATATATGCATACTGCGTCTTATTTTCTTACACAAACTATAAACTAGGGGAAAAACCCCTTATTGACTCCATGTATATACACATAAAACAAAAAGCAAAAAGAAATGATGAGCACCGCCGTCAAAAAAAATAAAAAAATCTCTCAGGCTTTCACTTTTCCCCCCTCTGTATATGTTGGTTTTACTATGTCTGCCTTCCTTTTTCTGTCTGTCTATTAAACACACAAATTACATAACTGTACATAGTAGCGTGAGTTATATACTTTCAAAGCGTGTCCTTTTCTATATATTCACGATAATACAGTATAGAGAGGAAACAAAAACAAGTAGAAACAAACAAAATATACGTAGGCTTTATTTTTCTTGTTCAGTACAAAAATCTATGCACTGATTACGATTACAGAACTGCTTACTGTTTTGTAAGGTTTGGCTTTGCTCAAAAAAAAATGTTTAGATACATGACATGATAAACCATATGTAACATTTTGTGATGTCATGTAAATGCAATTTATATAAGCATACTAGTACTGCACTAGTATGTTGTACATACACGCCAAAAGCAACTAAGAATAAATATGCAAAAAAAAAAAAAACTTAAATATATAATTCAGCCATACATTTTTCTTATAGAATGAAACAAATCCGTCATTAGTCATTACACAACACATCATACAACATACATACCTAAGCACATTTGAGATTTACATGTACCTAGGTCTATATACATATTGTGTAGAGGGAAATGGATATGTATATATAATGTAAATATCCAAATCAAAATTACACGAAAACAACCAAATTGCCAAAAAGTAAAAAAAAAAAAAAAAAATTGACATTTATCTTGATAAAGGTTTTTAGATTAATAAAATAAACTAAACATGCATTCACGTACACGGATTTGTATCTGACACGAAGAGATAAAAAAGGGAGAAAATAATACCAAAATCTCTCTCTCGTTCAAAGACATGCACTCTCTGAATGATAAACTTTTGTTGCTACTAAAACATAGGCCCCGATGGGTCACTTTTTTTTATGTATATAGTAAACTTATAATATATATATGATATATGTACTTATATATATACCTCTCTGTGTATATATTTATGTATATATATTGTCTTCAATGCTCTGCGCTTTGTTTCAACTTCACGTGACTGTCCCGTCTGTCTCTCTTTCTTGTATATATTTTATATATCTATACTATATACATATCTTTATAAATTTACTAATGCATCTTCTATTGTTTTGGTTGATATAAGTATGATATTCATACATATATATAATTATATTTATATATATATTTTTAAAACATTTGGAATTATAAACATTTATACAATTATATATGTGTAAATTTACTCTAGATTAAGTGCTCACTGTTGGTCCGTTCAAAGTACTAAGTAATCTGTACAGGCTATTTAATACTAACAAACAAAATTACTGTATAAAAGCGGCTGGTCACTGCGAGCTTATCTTTCACCACTTTCAAAATAAAAATACAAATACTTACTCAACGTGTCCAAGAAGGAAGAATAATAGAATCAATAATACTAATAAAAATAAAACCTGAACCCCTCACTCCCACCCCCACCCCCTCCCACTGTTGTGCGAGTGTGTGTGGGGAACAATCAGGAAAGAAAAGATCTCGGTGCAAGTTTTGAAAATTCAATTGATCGTTAGAAGAGTATACATTTTCTTTGGGAGAATTTCTGTCGGAAACGGTAAAACAAAATACTCAGAAAAAAATCTACTGTAGAAGGGATTGCCTCGTAAAAAAATAGAATTGCGTAGCGTAGTGTTCAAACCATGGAGACAAATGACTTTTTACGCCCACACGTTTCCTCACAGAAATTAGTTACAACCCTGAATTTTGTTTATAGAATGACAAGACATACAAAAATAATTATAACTATAAACTTGTTTGACTTTTAGGCATAATATAATTAATCTCTCTCCGTACTCCGTATGCAACATCCAATTACATACTACTTGAGTTGTATTCGGCTTTGGAACATGAAATCAATTTTTCAGATTAATTACTCACACATTCTTGAAGGTTGCTATTCTAATATGCTCATCACTATTTGTGCCTATTACCATTACTATTATTATTTTGTCACTATTGGTTGATTGGTTAGTCATAATAATATGTATTCTCCTTAGTTTTATTTTAATTTCGTTTCGTTTAAAATGTGTGTGCGTTTAATTTGTATAATAATTAGTAATAATTACATTACATTTCAATTATGAATCGAGCAGTTGTCCTCTTTGTTTGTTTAACTACCCGACGACTGACGTACGAGTTCATACTTACGTTTCACTTGTTATACGCCTATACTCATCGATACTTGAGTCGACTTTCACCTATATGCCTGCATACATTCAGAGTATCCGAGATTTCTTGCTTAATTTGTTCGTCATTATTTTGTAATTTATAAAATCGATTATTTTTGATTTGATCATCTGGAGCCATGAACCGTTACGGTCTTACAGCACACAACTCTCTCTCTCTGTCTGTCTGTCTCTTTACCGCAACATTCCTCCTTGCTGTGTAGGAAACAGAATTGAAATGTCGATTCAAAATCTCAATCGTATTAGACTTCCACAATTCCTCTCGTCCCAGTACCTCTCATGATAGGCTCCAGGATGGATGAGGGAGGATGGGAGGGAAAACCTCAAAACTCAAATTCACATTTCCTCCTTCAAATTGAACATTGTGTAGATTATGAAGCTAGAATGTAATTTTAATGTAGTCCTCGTACATCTAAGTTATAGAGAGGAGCAGCATCCTCCGTATAGGCCTTTTACCTTCACCATGGTGGTCATGACCATGAGATGAACACATGAACAAAAGTGAAGTGAAGTCGGGGGTATTGGACTTGGTCTACTCTGGCATATGTACGTATATGTAGTCACATTTCCTCTGTCTAAAAATGTATGTTTTGGCGGTTGCTCTACGTGCATTTAATATAATTATTTCAACTAAGTAACCGAATGTATCACGTCGTGGTTGGAAGAAATATAGTAGCAGTCACTGCCATAGACCACCAATCCTATTAATTATTCACGGCCGTATGAAATTGTCTCCCCCACTGTTAAAAACATTGCTACTTAAATCACAATCTCATTATCATAACTCATTAACCAGCTCATTCATTAGCTAATGAATATTTACGTGGAGTATATAGGAGCGTTGGGGCCGCTCTGTCCAAGTCCAACCAATGTACTCACTCACTCATTGTGAGTGTGTACAGGGAAAGTGTTTGCCAATGCAATGGGCAATGCACCACTGTTTCATTTCCATGGCCATGGGTCTGATGGCACATTTCTGACGGGCTCACTCCTACAGCCCAACTATTATGGAGCAACTAGACCCACTGATACTTGACTGCGTCTATTCTCCTGCACACTAACACATTGGACACAATGTGAGTGAGAGGTGTTTTTAGATAGAGACTCGAGCCGTGAGTCGAGAGAGTCTAGACTCCTTTCATTGTTCCGCATTGCACTATTTCTCCTCCATTCTTTCCCTCCATCTCCACCCGGATTCACTTTATTCATTCCAGTTATTTAGCCAATTATGATAGAAAACGCTACTAATTAATTTGTTTTTCTCACGCTACTATTTCATTATCCCGTTAGAAATCTGAGTCAAGACTCAAGGAAGGAAATTACCTGTACAGTTCCTCTCACCTCAAAAAAAAAGAAATCACCATACTGTATACACAGTGATACAGGAAAATCCAGAAATCCAGGGGAAAGGCAACTACCTACTTCATAATTATATCTCAAAAGCTTTGATTTGGTCTTGACGACTTAAATTAGACAATAGCATGTAAGCTCCAGTTTTTACAGCGTACAATTTATTTCTCTATATATTTTAGAAAGTTTGGATTCAGATTATTTTGAATATTATTGACATTAGCCTTCTCTGAGGTCTCCACATGGTAATAGAGGAAAAGGAATTAACCCACAGAAACCTTCAACCGACCACATCATCATACTTTTTAGAATAATAGTTTCATACTTGATACTTTTCCTACGGTGCGGTTTTTAGTGTGGGATAGTTTATAATGAAATTAATCTCTTATTAACACGTCAAGGGAGTTTAGAGGGTCTACAGGAGAAAGTGGGATGATTGGTGAAAGTTTTGAGGTACAATGAGTGACGAGCTTGATTAAAAATGGTCAGGCCAGGCTCATAGCGCTAGAAGAAGGGAAGAAAGAGTTTTAGTGTGGCTACAATAGCTTAGAAAGTCATCCATAGTCACAGAGCTCTAGGAGACAATGTTGTTAAGTAGGTACCTACTAGAGTCTATCTAAATTAGGAGGAGAATGAGGGAGCCACACGTACATACAAAGCCTTGTCTCGTCATTCCTGTAGATTATGAGGATGTTGGAGCATGAGGAGAAAATTTGTGAGGCAGTGAAAACATTAAAATTTTATTTATAATAGGAACTTGATGAGCTGTAACTTTACTGATACTCTGTTAAAATAATAATAATAGTAATAATAATAATCCCTATACTACTAGACTCATCGTCAGTTGGAGACTCATAGGAAGGCTGAGTGAGTCCGACTCCGAGCCCAAGTATAGTGCATTGGAAGAGAAAGGAGAAAGGTTATGGGAGAACTCAAGGAATTATTTTAATGGCAAATGGCTGGGCTGAGAGTTTTCCCGCTCTCTTGACTCTTTCTAGGAGAGAGTTCATGTCGTTGTAGCATTGTCAGTTGTAGTTTTAGAGATATTTCATCTAAGTCTAAGATTCTTATTATTATGTGACACGGACTTTTATTATATCTATCCCACTCTCCTCCTACACTCTCTCTCTCTCTCTCCCTCTCCCTATCTGTCTAAATGCATGAGTGGAGCTCGTATAGGAAATACGATATGATACAGCTATACAACAGCTGTGTAGAATCTAGAATCTAGACTCGACCAGAAAATTTTGACATGGAATTCGAACACTGGAGCTCATAGGAAACCAACCTACTGATATGTGCACACTCAAAAGTACAGAGACGTAGCGATAACAATGTTCGAGTCGTAGTCGTAGTCGTAGGATGAAGGATGTAACGTGTGTGACTCGCTCTATGATTCCATGGCCTCTCCTTGCAAAGTGGAATATGTAGAATTGAGCTTTATACTTCCGTCCATATGTGCCTAGGGTTCTTCATGTATGTTCATGGTGAGAGGATGAGCGCGGGAGAGCTCCGTGTAACTTATGGCTTGACTCCACATAGGGAGGGAGGTACATTAGAGTGTCTGCTGTACATATATGGTGGATGAGAAGATGCATTACACTCCATAGACATGTCAGCGTATGGATGAGCGTGAGTGGAGAGTGAGAGAGAGAGAGAAGGAAGCGGTTGGGGCAGACAGTAGATGATACAAGTAAAACTTATGATGAGGATAACACTCATGAGTTGAATGCTGAAAATGATAAGTGCATTCAGGGAGAAATAATAGTCGAGAGAAAACGAGGATTCTACTCACACATGAAGTAATGAGGAACATCTTATAGGAAGACAGCAGATGTATCTTATGTGCTTTAGACGGAGTTCTAGTTTTCTAGTTCTTCCTCTTGTTCTAGTTCCAGTAACCAGCTCCAGCTCCAGCTCCAGCACCATCTCCAGATCAGGATCCAGCCTCCATGTCTTCCTCCTTCCTACTTGCTTTCATTTTCCATTCCATTTCGTTCTCATCTTCCTTTTCCTTCCTCCGCCGACATCGCCCTCAGTTTGCTTCTCCGAGAGAGAGAGAGAGAGTGAGAGAGGACTGTCGACTGTGAGAGAGTAAAAGTGAGTTAGGGCTCAAAGCTACAGAGACACACACATAGAGGGGAATTGCTTGGAGAAGAGTTAAG
>JAQFZE010001636.1:0-17127 GCA_034695245.1 Dicyrtomina saundersi | reverse complement strand
TTGAAAAGTGCAAAATATTCTATTTAAATGCTTTCAAGACATGTTCCAATATTTTTGTAGATAGTTGATATTGTTTTTAGCTACAAATGGATATGGGTCATTTTGGTTCTTCACAGGCGATATCCTATTTACATATATAGAGGACCAACGATAAAAACGAAAACGATTCAATATTCAAGCAGCCCAGGACCAGGTGTGTGTCTGTGTACATCTCCTTGTGGGTATCTCATCTTCGCCTTCGTCTTCATTCCACATCTCGCATCTCCTTATGGTTTTCTATTTGCCTTTCGTTTATCAGTCCCTATCAACATCAACACACTTGAATTTTCAGTTTCCAGTCCACAGTCCACAGCTATAAGTCTCGCTATATTATAGTCAATCTTTTTCTTACAAGTCAGTCTCACACACAGAAAATATGACAGTTTCAACTCTCAACTCAATAGACCCTCGCACTAATATTATTTTTCCACACGACTCTTTCAACGCTGTTAAAATACACAAACTCTGCTATATATGTTATATCTATGTTTGTATTTTTGTATAGAATATTTAATAGAATGCCATAATATCGTATCTTCGTATCTTGGTAATGCAGACGGCAGACGTAAGATGTACGAGAAACTTTTATGCTTTGGCTTTGGTCGACTCTGATATTCTGACTTTGTGCGTTATTTCCCTTGCAGTCTTTCCTAAATATTTGCACACAAATATTAAATGTCTATATACATAGTATGTACAGTACAAACATGTAGGACCAAAACTGAGTATCTATCTAACGTAAATATGTTTTCCGAGACGGAGACATAGCTACACAATAGACGACAAGGTAGATTTTTGATTAGGATAGATACAGGTGCGGATTTATGCGGTGGGCAAGAGGGCAGTTGTCAACCCCAAAATGAATGTCCTAACATTAAATTTCTGGCTAAAATATGGGAATTTAGCTGGTATACCAGTTATACCGTAAGTTAAGTATCAAAAAGAATTAGGGCTTTAAAATATTAAAATAGAGTACCTATAACATTAGCAATACCTACGGCGCAGTATATTTACAAATTCACATACCATGAAAATATATCGTCAGTGTAGAATCAAAATATCCCATCTCGAGTTTTAGCTAGATACAAAATGCACTACCTACGAAAAATGTCAAATATCGTGATTTTTAATAGGGCAAATAGAACATTTTACAATTTTACAAAACGAGTGAATACAACCTTTTTCATTTTTCAAAATCATGTAAATAGAACATTTTGCACTTTTCAAAAACGAGTAAATTTGCACATTCTGTACTTTCCAAAAACATGTAAACTGGACATTTTGCACTTCCCGAAAACATGTATATAGAGCATTTTGCACTTTCCAAAAACTTATGTAAATAGAACTTTTTGTACATTTCAAAACAATTCAAATAGAAAATTTTGCATTTTTCAAAAAACTCGTAACCATTTGCGCATCTGTAACTCAATACTATTTTTGACGTAGCTCAATTTATTTCCTGCTTTTCGAAATGCCATTTTGATTCTTCACTCGCAATATGTATTGCCCACCTCTAAAAATATGTCTAGACCCGCCTTTCGTTAGATATAACAAGTTACAGGTATTGTTTCGTAAGGGTCAGTAAACTAATCAGTCTCAAAACATTTAATTGTATTATTATGTAATTAGAGCTCGGAAGTGCGTGGTTGCGGACAGACAAGGCAGATGGCTTGACGGGACCGGTGATTTCGGGTTTTGATAATTCCTTATTGCACACATTTTGTTTTCAAATTGAAATTATGAACATAGCAATGAACCGACGCCTACGAAAACAAAAACAGTCTGCAGCTGAGTAACCTGTAATATTTGAATGTTTCCCAATAACTCCACACTAAAAAAATGCTTTCCGACTTAAAGTATTCTTAATTAAGTACGTGCTTCAAAACTGTGGTGGCTGGAACTAAACTAACAAAGCTATCAACTATATAATATGTAGTCAACGCATGACAAATTCATTATGTATTATTTTGTTTTTTTTTATTCTGGGGCGGATCTAGAATTATTAATTATTTTCTGGGGTGGGCAATGCATATTTTTATATGGTCAGCGAAGAATCAAAATGACCCATTTCTAAAAGCTAGAATTGAAGTAAGTTATGTCAAACGACATACGTATGCTAGATGCGCAAAATTGTAATTTTGAGTTTCTGAAAAGTGCAAAATATTCAATTTACACGTTTTTGTTTTTGAAAGGCTCAAATTGTTCTATTTACTTGTTTTTGAAAAGTACAAAATGTTCTATTTACTTATTTTCGAAAAATGCAAAATATTCTAGTTACTTGTTTTTGAAAGGCTGAAAATGTTCTTTTTACTTGTTTTGGAAAAATGCAAAATATTCTATAGTTACTTGCTTTTGTTAAGTGCAAAATGTTCTATTTATATGTTTTTTTTAAATGCGCAAAATGCTCTGTTCACATGTTTTTGAAAAGTGAAAATCCAGGTGGGCAACTGCCCTATGTTTCCACCTCTTGGACCCGAGCATGTTATTATTACATATGCTTTACGAAACAAAATAATCTTGAACAAAATTACTTTGTCGGTGAATGTAAGTGGTATATTATGGCATTGAAAATCGATTCAAAGTGGAAAATCAGATCAAAATATGCTGTGGGTTATAGATAAGCAGTCAACAGATGTAATAAATTGTTACTTAACAAATTCAATAACGATTTTATTTTTCATACATGTTATAACATATTTGTAAAGAGATGTATTATTTTATTACAGTCAGATTAATATCCCTTATATGCTGCGCTGGGGCAACAAAGGAATGGAAAAAGGGCAAGAAGTTCCGTGTTGATCGTATAATGGTAATGGTACTGTTGTTGACAATGTTGATACTGTTCTGAGAGAAATGTCCATTTAAGCGTGATTCTATGTCATCGAGAAAAACTTGATTAGCAGTGAATCATGACTTTGATAGCACCGCCAGCTCCAGTCCTGGAAGTTTCGAAAGCCTCCAAAGTCTCCTCCAATTTGAAATTGTGAGTAATGAGCTTTTTCACGTCAACTTGGCCAGAAGCAACTAATGCGAGAGCTGCTGGGTAACTGTAGGGAAAAATAGAAAATAAAAAATGGATTAATAATTTACTTCAGTGGTAATTGCTTATAATGTTTTAAACTATTTGTATAAGGGGTCATCCACCAGTGGTATGATGTCATTTAAATATGTAAATTACCCATTAATTTTGAATACACGTTAAGCATAAATGTAAATAATTACCAATTGGCATAACGGAAGACACCACGGATGTCAACTTCCCTCGTGGCAGCATTAACAATGGGCACCTTGACCTCAGGTGGTCCGAGACCCACAAGGGTCACAACTCCGCCGGACCGGGTAGCCAAGATGGCAAGTTTAATGCTCGACTCGGCCCCACTGCACTCAATAGTAATGTCTGGAGCACACCCGAGAGTGTCCTGCACACGCTTCACCAAATCCTCGACTGTTTCGCCAGCCGTGACCTGAACTGTGAAGTCAGCTCCGAGCTCCTTGGCCTTTGTCAAACGGTTCTCAGCAATATCTACAAGTAACAACAAAATGCATGAACATTGAGAGATTAGCTTAATAATTTACTAAGAAAAGTTATGTCGCCTGTGAAGAATCAAAATAATCTATTTCCTATTTACGTTAGTATTAAATGAGCTATGTCATTTAAAAAAACACTTAATTAGATGGATGTGTAATATTTTAATTGCGAGTAGTTAAAAAGTGCAATATGTTCTAATAGCACGTTTTTAAAATGTGCAAAACGCTCTATTTACACGTTTGTGAAAAGTGCAAAATTGTGTATTTGCACATTTCTAAAAAGTTTAAATTAACATGCCATAAGGAACATGATAATATTTTTTTTTAACGAAATAGTGCATTTTGTTTTCAGCTAAAACTTGATATGGGTCATTTTGTTTCTTCACAGACGATGCCTAAAAAATCAATATCTGTATTTGTATTTGTATAAATAAAACTGCCAAATATAAAATATTTGCAGAAATAAAAATTCATAATTTTAATGTGGATTGTAGTTTACCCGTAATAATGATCTTGGCGGCTCCCATGGACCGAGCAACAAACATGTTGACGAGACCGATGGGACCAGCTCCGCAGATAAGGACAGTGCTGCCCAAAGTGACTCCAGCTCGTCGACAGGCTTGAACTCCGACAGACAGAGGCTCCAGCAAAGCTCCTTCTTCCAGTGTGACGTGGTCGGGCAATCTGCAAAATAACACAAAACACAATGTACTTACATGAATTAAATACATGCAGGTACTTTGATATAATTTAAAACATTAAAACTGCAACATTAAACTAGCGATCCGATAGTTATAAAAGTAAAAATAAAAATCAACTACATAGTTTGTTAAGCAGTTAAACAGGACGTAAAAATGTATTTGTGTTATGTAGTGATTAAACCCTAATGATTATTTCTACAGATAAATATATATTGTACGAACAAAATTAATTAAATTGAGTATAAATGTGTTATTATTTTATTACTTGAAGCAAAAGTCGGCGGCATGGCAGTAGTAGCGGCTCAAGTTGCCATCATCTGGAGGAGTAGCACAGAAGAAAATGTTCCTGCACAAATTGTACACGCCGGTCTTGCAGTAGTCGCAGTAACGGCATGGCACACCAGGCTCAATAGCAACACGGTCACCTAAAGTCAATAAAATCATACACAAATTTAATTTAAAACCCCCGTATAATAAATTAACTTGATTACCAACTCTATCGATTAACCAATAGTGATCTAATAAATATATCGTGTGTGAAGAACCGAAATGACCCATATCCAATTTAAGCTACAATCAAAATGAGCTATGTCATAAAAACAAAATGAGAAACATGCGTAAAATGCTAATTAAGAGTTTTTGAAAAGTGTAAAATATTCTATTTAGGTACATGTTTTTGAAAAGTCTAAAATGTTCTATTTACATGTTTTTGAAAAGTCTAAAATGTTCTACTACATGTTTGTGAAAAGTGAAAAATATTCTATTTACATGTTTTAAAAAGTGCAAACTGTTCTATTTAAATGCTTTCAACTGTCACTGTTTTTAGCTACAAATGGATATGGGTCATTTTGGTTTTTCACAGACGATATAGTATTGTTGATTAATATTTATTTAAAATTAAATATCCTATATTAATTATTGTTCAAATTCCAACATATCTATCACTATTTAAAAAAAATGAAACTCCTATTTATATAGGTGCATAAACTAAACTAGTGTGCATCAAATAGTTGGGGCAATGTAGGTAACATCAAGCTGAAACTGAACTGAACGGGATGGCTAGGTGATAAAAGATACCGTTAACGTATATGTACGCCACAGTGATATATAATAATTTTATGTTTTAGCATTAACGACAATAACTAACTACCAACATTGCATTATTTACATGAGTGTCGTAAGCATCTTCATATAATACCTACCTCCCTACATCATGTCACTATAGCGTTTTCAGTAATACGCAAAAAAGGTAAATGATAACAAGACAGATAAAAACTAATTTTACATAATTTGAAAGATAAAGCATATATCCGAGCTGTTTGACCATATCTACTAATATTCTTGGCATCGGCCTCTTGCCTCTCTTGCCTTTGCCTTCAACTCTGACGTTAACCTTGAACTTAACCTTAACTGAACTGGGACTGACATAGAAACTGACAAGAAATGAAACTTACCAACTTTAAGGTTGGTCACATTCTTTCCCAACTTGGACACAACACCCGCCGCTTCATGGCCAAGAATCATTGGAGCCTTCACCACGAAATCCCCAATCGCGCCCTTCACCAAATAGTGAACATCCGATCCACAAATACCCACGGCGGCCATCCGAATCTGAACCTCTGTAAATTAATACAGTGCAAAGGCAAAATTAGTTATTATTTACTTATGACCTACAGTTTAAACATACACATTTATTCATGGTTTAATTAGCATGCATAGAAGAATATAAATCCACAACAATAATAATGTCATATACGTGTCAATTTAGAAACATGAAATATAAAGAAGCAATAGCAATATTTTTTGATAATGGTAAAGTGAGATTGAGAAAATTCAACTTGATCAATCACTTACGGTCATCAGTAGGCTCTGGGATCGGTCTGTTTTCCTGTAATCAAAAAGATTCAAAAATTCACTATTATTGCTGAAAGTCATAAGCTACATTAAATATAATATTTTCCCATCTATCTAAAGATAATAATAATTAATTCCAACTTTTTTTCATCGTAAAAATAACATGTCAAAAATAAACTCAGGAACAAAAATCAAAAACAATAAGGCAAGGGTCTGTACAATATTTTGTAAAATGTTATGAAGTAATAGAGCAATAAGAAAAGAACCGATGAAATAAGCGGGTAAAATTCAAAATCAAGGAAAACCAACTGGCAGGTTTACTGGCGACTCACTGGCATTTGGCACTGACTTTTACTGTCGAAATTCGCTCAAAATTTACGATTTAGATTAATTACTTAATAAACTATAGAATATAACGTGTGATTGTAAACTTACAAGACGAAGATCCCCAGTTTTGTAGAGAATAGCTGACAGATTGTCTCCCGTCATGTTGACACGAATTTAAGGAACTTTTCGAAAGAAAAAAAAACTGAAGACTGCTGCTGGTCCTGGTTCTAGTGACTGGAAGACTGCGTGAGCTGGAATGGGAAGAGATGAGGAGGAGGCCAGGCTTTTAATGAATCGATTTTAAGCTCAGCTCACTTTCTTCTGCAAACTTGAAACTACAACCCAACACAAGCAACATACATACATACACATTCATAAAGTCAAAGCAGCAAGTGGAAAGTTATCAGCTAAAATATAATTCTATTCTACATACCTACCTACTATCAACCATCAACTACCAACTGTACTAACATAAAAATTTGAAAAGATATGCAAGTAAGCCAAAGTGAACTGGACAAATTAAATAGGTACCTACATCGCAATTGCAAATAACTATATTATTGTGCTATATCAATTTCCCTACTAAATTAAATTATCATTAAAATATGTAATTTTTGTTAATTATGTAACTGCTGCATTATGATTATGCCTGTTGATTTACGGCATCGAGCTTAGCAATTCCAAATCCAGCAAAATTTGCCCCATATGCCCATATGACCCTTACTTGCGTACAGTTATTACTATTACTATATTTGGATCTAGTAGTATAGGTGCGGCTTCAAAATAGTGTATCTAAAATTCCTAATGCATACCTACTAATAATACGAATGCCTGCTACACTATACATTATTTACCAATTTGCATCCCATGGAAATAATACATCGTATTTGAAGAATCAAAATGATCCATCTCCAGTTTTAGCTTAAGGCAAAATGCACTATCTACGAAAAGTTTCAACTATCGTGATCTTTCTTGACGCGTGTAAACGGAACATTTTACACTTTTCAAAAACATGCAAATAGAACTTTTTACGCTTTTCAAAAACATTCAAATACAACATTTTACGCTTTTCAAAAACATGCAAATAGAATATTTTGCAATTTTCAAAACTATGCAAATAGTACATTTTACATGCTTCAAAAACAATCAAATAGAACAATTTGCACGTTTCAAAAAGCTCGTACATACATTAACATTTTACGCGTGTATCTCATTAAGCATGTTTTATAGCACAGTTCATTTTAATTCTAGTTTGAACAATGGGTCATTTCGTTTCTTCACTGACGATTGACGATGTAGTTACATAGTACTGCGCAAAACATTTAGAGAAACACGTGCCGATTAATGCGTATACTATTGTGGGAGTAGAAGCATGTAACTAATATAGAAAGTCATAGTATTTATATTTGTATTTATACATATGCATTTAATTGTATGATAATGTGAATAACTGAATATTTAAGAGATTGCTCTGTGCTGTAGCCTTGAAAATACAACACGACGGAGTTAAGTTCCAGCGAATAGGAAACAGTCCAACAGCCCAGCCTCCAAGTTCATCTCTGTAATTCTGTAATCATAATCTCTACACCATCTCTGCACACGGCCCTCTTTAAATACTTGAGCATTTCAATTTACATCTTGATCCATCTGTGCCATCTCATCCCTTTATCCCTTTATCACAATCCAGCAGTATCCGCTCCAGTCAAACCTTTACTGATATATCCACGTCGAAAATTTTTTTTTATTGTTTTATTACCAAGGGAGTCACTTTACCATTTACAGTATCTCTTTCAACTTCCACCCCTCGACTGCTTTCCTTGACTTTGACCTTCCCAACTTTCTACAAGTTGCAATCTAATCATAAGTAGTAGATGTTTATGAAAATGTTATATAATTTATGTAAATAGTAGGTAATGTATTGGTATGTATGTGGGTAATTCCTATACGTACATCTCACGATCAAATTGATCAACATCAGTGTAATTTGAATAGCTCACTGACACTGACACAAAACTCTGGGTTCGCCTTATTTACTATGGTGGTATGGTGGTCACTTGGTGGCGTGATGTAACTTGAACTTCCAAAATACGATGGTCATAAAACAGTGAGACCAGAGCCAGAATTTGAATGCCACAAATAATGAATGTTTCTGTTCCCAGTGTTCCCTATCTTATAAAGCTGTTTTAGAAGCCCCCATACTACTTACTAGTTGTGGTTAATGCGCTTGTTGTTATCAAACGAGGAGGCTGTATTATGTAATTATTTATCAGACGACACTATGTTTAGTGTTTTTGCAGGTTAAAATCATTTACCTATGATTATTTAAATCACTAAAATTATAATTCTAAACAATACCACATGTGACTTGTACAGATTATTGCAGATATGTTTGCTTTTGAACTTTGGCAGGGCCGGACGAAGAAATTGCTTTTGGGTGGCAACTTTTTTCCAGGCAAAAACCACTATTTCGATTTTATTAAAGTTTTATCTTTGGTAAACAACCATGTTGTATTTACATGTTTTAGAAAAGTGAAAAATGTTCTATTTACTTGATTCTGAAATGTGCAAAATGTTCTAATTACATGTTTTGAGAAAAGTGGAAAATGTTTTATTTCCATGTTTTTGAAATGTGAGAAAAAATTTATTTGCATGTTCTTAAAAATTGCTGAATGTTCTATATTTACATGTTTTTTAAAAGTGCAAAATGTTCTATTAACATGTTTTTTGAAAATTCAGACAGCTGGGGCTGCCTGCGTTGGCCCCATTATCCGGCCCTGAATTTTACTACCTGCAAAAGTCTGAGTAAGTACATGGAATGTGGTAGTTAAATAGCCGTCTGATTAGTAAGATAAGGAAAACAGCTAAGGAAAGTGACATTTAATTACTAAACAGTTAATACAGCAGTATAATATGCATGCAGTTAGGCTCAACAGTTGTCTGTTGGTCAAGATAGAAAAGGTCATTAGAGTCGAATTACAATTAAATGCTAAAATCTTAATATAATATCTAATTTTTAACTTGTCAATAAATTATTACTGAATTAAATAGGTTGCTCTTAAGAAAATCCTATTGTTCTGAGCTGCCCAGGGAGTTGATTCGTAGATATCCTGTTTTTCATTTGCATTGCAATGACAAGTACCTATATGTCACTGTCATGTTATTCCTACGTGTAGATATGCGAATTATTTTCTAATTTTTACTTTCAAAAACTGTAAGTTCACTACCGTATCGGTATCGGCTATCAGCAGCATCGTATTAGCGCAGTGGGCTTCGCCTTTATAATAGTAATTATAATAGCAATGGATATAACGCGTTGTTATTTAGTAATAATTGCACACTATCATAAACTGCATATCTTTTTATCAAATTGAGTTAGATAATTATTGTTTATGATAGCAGATTGATTTACTGCTGGTCGGTCTCCAAGACAAAATAGGAATTAGCAACAGTCCGCAATCGTATTATATATTGCACTTAATTCTGTGTTATGTAACTTATTTGTTATTAGCTAAATCGACGATTTGACTTTGACCTTGCTCCCTGGCCTGGGCTGGGGCTGGACGGCCGGTTGGATACTGAATGCAACTTTTATTTATAAATAGAAACTACAACATAACCTTGGTCAGGATTGAGTAAATCTGGAGAAACATTCAACTATAAAAAATACATGTGTGCAAGCCGCAAGCTGATCCTTATGGTTAGGCTTTGAAAATAAGTTTAATTTTTTGCTCAACAGAATTATGTATGTAAATATGCACTGGTTTGGTCCTTTGTCTTTGCCTTATATACTTTATTTACCTTATTGATCGGAATTAAACAGTGATACATAATGCATACAGTTAAGCTATATGAAGTAAAGAAATACTGCTAACAGAATTAATAAGCTGCGTGCCATCACCTTATTACATGACTGACTGGGTAAGTATATATACTAGTGACTTAACGTGTATTTTTCCTTACGATTAAAATTTTCCAGTATAATCTGATTGAATTAATTAAATTAAATTACGTGTGAATGAAATCAAAATGCAGGAGCTTGTAATTAAGGTGATTATTGGCACCACAAATTAATTATGCTGTAAACTAATAATAATTTGACTACATTAATTACTTCTTGGCCTGGACATTAGTTACGTAGTCGACTAGTCCCGCCGAGGAATATCCGAATCGGGTATTAACCGGAGGTGTAAATATGCAACTACAAGCACACATCTCCCCCAATGCCTCTGGCTCACAAGCACAGCCCATTTTGGTAGAGATTTTCCACAGCATTTGGGTGAAATACTGATATTCTCCTAATTCAGATGACTTTGGTTCTTGAAAATTATAAGCTTTCACAATAGCTGGAGTGTACTTTTTGCTGAATGCTTGTTTAAGTACTCCCGCTTTTCCAACATCGGTTTTTGCAACAGTTAAAATTAGTTCGTTCCCCTCCCCAGTCAGATCCTGATTGCATTTGAATTTAAAAGCGTCCTGAATTGTTTTTGTAATGAGATCTGTGTCTTCGGTTATTTGTAGAGCATAGATCCGAGCGCAGTTTTTGGCCAAGGCGTCTAACTGCAATGCGAACAAAATATCAATATATTTCCAAATGTACGTTTTCCTTAACCTATAGGCACTCATATAGTACAAGTTTTTAAATTACAAATTAATCTACAGTGGCGTTGCTGTTGTTGACGTTGACGTTGATGGCGTTCTTGCTGTTGATGTAGTTGTTGATGTTGGCATTGTTGTTGTTGTGGTTGGTGCTGTTGTTGTAGTATCAACTAAACAAGAATTCGGTCCAGGAATTGGAACACTGTCAAGCTAGTCGTTTTCGTTATTATCAGCATTGCTGTATGTCTTTCGTTGGTTAGAAAATATTTAATTGATTTCCTTAGGGTTTTAAAAAAAATCAATACAAACATTATTACCCTCGAGCTTGCCTCCCAGTTTCAATTTGAATCGGAGATACAAATGCTTCAACATTCGGGGTGAGCACCAAAAACGTCTGGAAAATTAGCACAGTAAGTCCGAAACCGGAAGTTTGAATTGCCATCATTATACGTAATACGTACAGTGCGAAGTGCTTCAGAATTTAGATTAGACTTAATAAACGTTTGTTTTTTAATTAATTAATTAATATTTTTGTGAGTGCTTCTATATACGTATAAGTGACCGCCTGAGGTCCAGTGAGAATTTTAATGGTGGTTTAAAAGTGATGGGATGAGCAGAAGGGAATAAGTTGTATTTTAAAATATTCCTCATTTTATATGCAATCTGAACTTCGTGTTTTGTATTAGAAAAATCAAGGTAAATTAAAATAAATTCCTTCCTAATACTTTGTTAATTGCGGTAAAAAAGGAATTCTGTATTTGCCAGTAATCTGTAGTACGTATCACATATGTATAGGCCAGTACTTAAGTAGCAATTTTAAAATTATCTCTCAAATCAAATATAATACAGCATTACAACACCAATAATAAAAAGAAAAACCGTCATACAGATAAATGCAATTTAAAATTGTTTCAAATTACTACAGTGCTGGTTAGCTTAAATATTTTTGGGTGCATTATATAATTTGAATGTGCATATAAATGCTTCCGAATTTTGTAATTACATTGCATGCTAAAGTTATGACATAATGTCAAGAAGCAAGCATCGAGTATAAAAGGATTAAACTATGAAATAAAATTCGGTATGGTAATTAAATAGCCTATTCCGTCGAAATATAAAGAGTTGGAATTTATCTTGGGTGGAACATTTTTAATAAATATATTTATCACTGTACCGGCGAAAAAAAAATTGATTACGTATTTCCGAGAATCATAATTAATGATAGTTGATCAGTTGATGCAATTCCACCAGTTTTGGTAATTTTTATTCGAATAAATCCCACTGGGTGGGCGGTGACATAAAATAAAATCGGATAATTAGTGATAATATGAATTTTTTTAAATATTTAGAATTAAAAAAAAAATGAGTGAGTCACTAGTTTAAAATTGTAATAATTATCTACTTTGTTACTATTATACTGAAAATTTTTCTATTCGAAGTAAATTAGAGACCCAGCTCGTATTTTAAATACAAGTATTTGACATGACTAAAATTCATAACTCCTTATGGCGAAGACCCAGCTTAAATTAGAGACCCGGCTAATGTAAGATACCTATAGCTGGTATTGTAACTTATTAGCCGTCACACTGGCCTTCATTAGATACCCGGCCTTTATTGGAGACCCGGTTTATATTTGAAGCTTTACGCTATATATCGTCAGTGAAGAACCAAAATGACCAATATGCATTTTAAGCTAAATATAAAAAGAACATATCTACAAATAAATAGGAATTCACCTTGATCTTACATACAAGAATGCAAATAGGACATTTTGCAATTTTAAAAAACATGTAAATGAAATATTTTCCACTTAAAAAAATGTAAATAAACATTTTATACTTTTCAAAAACATGTAGGTACCTAAATAGGACATTTTGCACTTTTAAAACACATGTAAATGGACAATTTTTACACTTTTCAAAAACGTCTAAATGAAACATTTTACACTTTTCAAAAACACGTAAATGGATTAATTTGTAATTCGAAAAAAAAATTATTAAAACATTTTGCACTTTTTAAAAACTCGTAAATAACATTTTTCGCATCTATCTCATTTAGTGTTTTTTTCTCACATAGCTTATTTTGATTCTAGCTTAGAATTGATATGGGTCATTTTGATTCTTCACCGACGATATGTACCCAGGCATATATTTTTACTCAACCATGATTCTTAATAATTTTTTCGTGCATAAATTGGTGTAAATGAATTGCATTTTATGTTTTGGTTGGTGAATGTTTTTTGAATGCATGTACTGATTCAATCTCTTGAGCGTAATTTTGAAAGGTATTTTTATTCAACACGTACATTTTATTCGTTACAAGAATCATGTTTGTGAAATTCTGCTAAAAAAGTCTCCTATTTATTATACTCACAATTTTAAAACTAAACAAAACAGGAGACTGAAAAACTGAATACTGAAAACTGAAAACACTTTAACGTAAAGAAAGGGAACGGAAAGACTCTTCACTACCATTAGTATTAGTTAGCTTAATTACTACTTGGCCTGAACATTGTTTATGTAGTCGAATAGTCCCGCAGAGGAATATCCAAATCGGTTGTTACCCGTAGGTGTGAAGATGCAACTACAAGCATTCCTAATGCCCGTTGATTCAGGCTCTGGCTCACATGCACATCCCATTTTAGTAGAGCTCTTCCACAGCATTTGAGTGAAATACTGATCTTTTCCTAAGTCGGATGATTTAGGCTGTTGAAAATTGTAAGTTGCAATACTTGCGGTGTACTTTGTCCTGAATTCTGTTCTAAGTACTCCCGCTTTACCAATATCGGCTTTTAGTACAGTTAAAATTAGTTCGTTCCCGCCCCCAGTCTGATCCCGATTACACTGGAATTTTAAATAAGCTTCTTCCTGGATTGGTTCGTCGGGAACTATACCTGGTATTTGTAGAGCATACATTCGAGCACAGTTTTTTGCCAAGGCTTGTAACTGTAATGTGAAATGTGAACAAAATAGTTTTGTCAAATATGGCAAAAATATGAATAATGAAAAATATTAAGTATTTTAAAATACCGCACTTTAAAAAATATAATTAAACAAATTATATACTAGTTCTACAAACAATAAATACGGTTTGCATAATTTTGTAAAATTTTCAAACTCGTCGACAGTCTTACCGTTGGATCGTAAGTGAGAGCAGTTGCATTGTGAGACATTCGAACACGATTTATGTACTCGAGGGCATTTTGATTCATAGTAATTTCTTTGTTACTTGCACTTACACCTGTAATTTATTATTCATATTTTACATTTTAAATCTTGCTAAAAACAAATTCAAATGTTGAAACTTTACCACACTCCAGTTTCTACTTACAGTTCTCATCTGATTTTGAACTTTGTTTTCTTTTGTAATCCCTAAATTAATAGACTGTTTTCTAGAAACAAACTTCAGGGCTTTTTAAAGGTCTAAGATTAAATTTTTTTCTTAAATTAGATTTAAAAATTTGGCCTCAAAAATATTTTAGATTTTTTTGAAAAAATGAAATTTTTGAAAATCATGAATGATGTCTATTTTTATAAACTACTTTGGTTCAACTTTGGCTTTTACTTTGCACACAGCGACGTATCTAGTTGAATAGTTATAATATTTATTTGTATTGCAAAAAATCTCATTTTTGCCAAAAATGGACTTATCCCGTTTTGCTGAAAAACTCTTCATATGTATGTATTGGTAGATATACGACTTTAAAAAAATTAAAAATGTGATCAAATTGTAAGTCAAACCTGCCGGGTTTGGAGTTGTTGGTGTCGTTGTCGTCGGTGTTGTTACTGTTGTGGGAATAATTGGATTATTAGGATTCGGTCCAGGAATTGGAACACTGGCAAAAGAAATAATTTATTCTCACATTACTGCAATTTGTTTAAAAATATGTTGTGCTTTATTAATTTTAAATTTTATAAAAAATTGAAATACCAACTTACCCCCGAGCTTGCTTCCCATTTTGGATTTGAATAGGAATTCCAGATGCATCAGTATAGTGGGTTGATACCAATATTTGGAAAATTAGTACAACTACTCCTACTACAGGAACGGTTTGAATTGCCATCTTGAATAAGTAAAGAATTCTACTGATGCAGAAGTGATGTGATGAACAGAATACAAAATGGATTTTTAAATATTTCCCATTTTATATATGCAATTTGGACTGCATATTTCTTATTGCAAAAAGTAAGGTACATACTAATAAATTACTACGCAAAAATTCCAGACAGGAAAAAAAACAATTCTTTAATCCGTAAACAATTACGGCAGTATGTATTTCGAAAATTATCTGTCAAAAGTCTATAATAAAGCACTAATCAGGAAAATACCGCCAAACAGATAATTATGCAATTTACATTTGTTCTAATGTATTGTTTAATTTTTAAGCACTATGCCTAAATAAAATAAGACATGACCCTCATGACGTGAGCAAGCAAACAAATATAAAAGGATTACATTGTGACAGAAAATCCCCGTAGTAATTACTTAAATGGTCTAATCCGTCAAATGTGACTGATTATATTGTCATTTACTTTAGGTTTTGGATGAAACAAAAGCATTTATAAAGTTTTTTTTATTATGTTTATTACCTTATTCTCGCAACAAATTAATTCCACATTTCCGAGTACCATTAATAATGACATTTGATCAGTTTTTGATGAAATTCGGTCATTTTTTGTTTGCTTATTTACTCATTGCTCTAAATACATGTAATCCCGAGGTTCATAAGAATTGCAAATGTATTTAGTGCAACCTCAGGCGGTGACAGCAGAATGACTCACAGATCAAAGGGGGCCGACAACGACATCGATAACGGACCGGAACCGGTACCGGTAATAGTAATTTTTTTTATTGCTATAACTAATCGGAATTCCATTTATGACGGAGCCTACAGCAGATATTGTACTGTTGCAATCAACCAATTGTGCATTAAGCGGCGGCATTGATTTCAAGGCATATAATTGCTAAAACTAAAATAAAATAGTTCTATTATAAATTGTAAATCATTATATATAAAATAATTTGGGACATTTCAGAGCGTCCGGTCCCAGTGGTTGATTTTATATCATCGATGATTTCATGCTTATCATGCAAAAATATTGCAAATGTTGCATTTTACTAAACCAAGGATAATTAAATTAATGCGTTCTTTTCGGTTTGATAAAAAGCGTATATTCTTTTGCTTTACAAGTTTAAAAGTAAAAAACTTATATTAGGGCTTAGGGTAGGCAAACAAATCCCATATGATAAGGACCGCGACCGGCGTCCAACTTTTACCTGTCAATAATTAGAGAAGTTAACTGCCTCTCGTGGCCCCACAGTTGACAGGATGTGATATTGTGATTGGGAAATAGGTTAAATTTTTGTTCAGTAGACTTTTATATTCATATGCATACTCGCTTGGTTCTTTGACTTTACTGATTTATTCATCATAATAATCGGAATCAAACAGTTATATAAACATATCGTCGGTGAAGAAACAGAATGACCCATTTCCATTTGTAGCCAAAAACAAAATCCACTATCTACAAAAATTATATTGAAATATGTTATGTTCTTAAAAGTGTTTAAATAGAACATTCTGCACTTTTCAAAAACGTTTAAATAAATTATTTTGCACTTTTCAAAAACATGGAAATAGAAAATTTTGCACGTTTCAAAAACATGGAAATAGAACAGTTTGCACCTTTTCAAAAAAAATGGAAATAGAACATTTTGCACTTTTCAAAAACGTTTAAATAGAACATTTTGCACGTTTCAAAAACATGGAAATAGAACATTTTGCACTTTTCAAAAACGTTTAAATAAAACATTTTGCACTTTTCAAAAACATGGAAATAGAACATTTTACACGTTTCAAAATCATGTAAATAGAACATTTTACACGTTTCAAAAACTCCTAATTAACATTTTACACATGCTTTTCATTTTGATTTTATGACTAAATTTTTGATAAAAATATGAAATCATTATGTGACACAGTTTACTGACTGTAATGTGACACTATTCGTAAAGTTCTCATTAATTGGTGAGAAATTTGACAGTGGTCATTTTTCTATCATATTCCATACATTAAAATAGG
>JAQFZE010001635.1:0-17127 GCA_034695245.1 Dicyrtomina saundersi | reverse complement strand
CACGAGAATCCACAAAACACACTGGCAAAATAGGAATTGAAATGATGGCAATTGCTTCCAAGCATACTTATATACACGGACTTCACTGCATACTCATTGTCCGGGCAACATTATTATAGACAGGTACACTTTTAGTTTGTGGGTTTAGTGTGGTCACCTTACGTCTGACATTTGAATAATTATGAAATAATTAATAACATTTCCACTGATATGCACTTTGCTTGTGCTTTACTGGTTTGAAATTGAAAGAAAATGTAATGAATTTTAGAATCTATTCTATAACAACGGTATATATCATTGTTTGGAGAGAATTTTATGAAAAATCTGATGGCCATTTGAGAATTGATTTACGCGTTAAATTAGTTGGTCATGGGAGTTGTGCCGGTGCCGGTAGTGCTAGTTTCTGTGTCAGTGGTAAAACTTTGTATGATTGTATACGACGGGGTGACGGCGCTGTTGATGAATTACAAATACCTATAGGTACACAGACTGAAGTTTGGCTTGGGTGATTTTTGGCGTATTTTCTAAAGTTAAGTGATGTTAAAGATTTTCAGCCAGAGAGCTTCGTTAATGGTGAAGCTCCCCCTTAAAACCGCATTCTGAAAGACATTTTGGATGCATTGCACTGGGGTTTTTTTTTTGGTTTGTCCTGGCGAGTGAGGAATTGTGGGTAGAATTGGAATTGAAGGAGAGAGTAAGGAGTTGATTCTAAGAAGTCATGGAGCTGCCACAAATAAATCAAATCGAGAAGATTTACATTCGATTACCTAGACTACCTTTACCTTCACGTTTACTTACTCAACTTATTGACACAGGAAAAAGCTATCTGTACCTTGTATTACCTTGTTACTTGTCTATACCATGTATGCTCACTGTCTCCGTCGTTTTTCTCCAAGTTCGGCTAAAATGCTACATATATATATACGGAGACGGCGGGTAGGAAAAAAACGGGTCTCTCCACACCGTCGTAACTGTCGCGGATGTGATGTGATATGTATGTTGTGTGAATAGCGTAGTACCTTCTCCCACTATACAGATAGTCCTTGCCCTGGCCATCTTTTTCTCCTTGTTTGTACATACTACATACAAGTCTTCGACTCTCTCTGTGTGTGTGTGCAATTCAATACTGCTTTTGGTTTTCCATTCCTTTCCTGATTTTATTGCCTCTGCTAATGATGTCAAATCAAGTGGAGACAGCTCGTTCTTCTTCCCTTCCTCCTTCACACACTGTTTACACACATTTTAACCAAACGTGGAGTCTTGGTTGTGTGTGTGTGTTGTAGTAGTGAGAGACAACACAGGTACGAGAAGAAATAGACGAGGTAACAGGCCCTTTTACTCCACGTTGTTCCATTTTAGAGGCTCTCAGTCAGCCTCTTGAAATAAAATACATTATACATATAGATACATACATGAATTTCAAATTCACACAGTACACTCTTGGGCTTTCTGCAAATGGATTTCTTTATTCTTTTTTCTTTCTGACTATCTCTCTCCCTCTCTCTCTCTGTCTGATCATGCCTGATCATAGAATAGTACAGTAGTGAAAAGTCAAAACGCAAAAAAAAACACCACTTCAGTCATTTTTCCTATATCATTATTATTTCTTTCCTCATTCATGTATTTATGGATAAATTCAGAATTCCATAATGGTGTTTGAATGGAAGACCAACTTATGAATCTTTCTTTTATAGAATTTTGAAATATCAACATATGAGTATCAATATCAATGTATGAGAAGTCCTAACAAAGGAATATATTGTAAACTTGCGTGGGTTGAGTTTTAGGGTGCATGAGAATGGTTATTATTATGGACTAATATTTGTTTGATGTGATCCTGGTCCTGGTTGTGGTCAACGTTTCCTTGAGTACAAGAGAATTTAAGTAAATACTGAAGTAGATAGATTCTTTTACGTTAAAGAAAAGTATATGTGTTTGAGCATATTATGATAATTTTAGAATTCGGGGAATGCACATCAGTCAGTTAGTACAGTACACATTATGCCGTTTAAACTTGGACGATGGGCATTGCGAAATACGAAAAGCAGCGGAATGAGTAGACATTAGACAAAATGATGTTGTATTGTTGTAACTGTGTAATTTAATAATTTAATGTAATGATTATTATTTGTTAAACAGCAGTAATGTAAGTGGTTTCAGTCCCAAGGAGGACTGGAAGAGGGGCGGGACATTTGCACTTGCAGTTCAAATTGTAGACAGCGCGAATACCTGGGATTTGGAATCGTTCGAAGAAAGTGCTTCCGGCTCCACGATCGCACTTGAGTTGACCATCTTCACAGTTGCAGAGTTTGTTCAAGCGGTTGAAGTTGAAGAGGAACGGGAGACGGGTGACGATGACTGAGCCACAGTCCTTGAGCGCAACTGTCACATTAGCACAGGATTTGGGTGCTTCAGTGACTAAAGAGGTAATGCAATAAAATATACGAATCAAGTATAAGCAAAATTAAAATAGTGATAGTCAATGTGAATTAAGTTTAAATTGAATTTAGCTCTTTTTTTGCCAAATTCTTGTACTCCAAATCAATGCTACGGCGAGGCTTCTATTAATAATAACAGCAAAAAAAATTAAATTATTACTATTCAAGCTCGGGATATCGGGTACTCCTTCCTTTTGGAATTCTTGAGGATCTTCCACGTTGAGTTGGTTCACAACAACGTCAGCAGCAACAAATACAGACAGAATGACAGCTAGTCCGGAAATTAGTAAAAACTTCATGGTGGCGATGTGTAAACTGAATTGAATCGTAAGATACAACAAGATAAAATAACAACAACAACGTTGAAATCGTAAGCGGCAACTGAATTCCAGTCCGGCTCTCACGCTGTATTTTGTATGTCGTTCAAAAAGTGTTGGTCTCTGCCTTGAGAGTGTGTGCGGTAATTGACCTTTAGGGACGTCGATTGTTTTCAATGAAATCTGCATCACAATCACCACAGCACAGGTGCTACTTATGCAATGCGTACATTACATTTAGTTACTTGGTTAAATTCATAATTCATGTAATTTTCTCCCCTTTGTTCTAATATCGTGAGTAATAGTTCTAATTCTAATTGGGTTTGTAAACGTGGACAAGCGTAGGTACGTACCTTAGGAGTTATTATAGTATTAGTATATGAGTGGATAGCATTGAGCGAGAGATTGATGCTACATTAATTGTCTGCTAATTAATTTAATCCGCAATTAATAAAATTAATTCCGAGAGACTAACGAACTTCACTGCAAAGGTGACATTTCTTTCGGTCCTTTCATGTACATATAGGCTTGCGCTTGTTTGTGTATAGCTAGATGTCGAAATAGATTTTAGCACTTCGTACGTTTGGGTAAAATGTACATATATGGAACTCACGACTGATACTGCTTTTTAGACTCTTAGACTTTAGGAATTAATTAGTTGCTTTCTCTTAGGAATAGAAACTGGAGAATTAGTGTATAAAACTTGAATAAATCTGTTGCCACCGACGACCACATCCCCATCCATATCCTCAGTGCTACACAAATATTCTGTTCGTGTGCCTTGTGTAGTAGATTCAAAATGAATTGTCGCATTATGGTAACCCCACTCAAAATTCAAGCTTGTAACACCATGTCTGAATTTGTACTGATTAAATTGGGTGGGTGAATGATTCGAATGAAAATTACATATATATCGAAGTCAAACATTTTAGCATAGTCCGCAGTGCAAATTATTACATGGGATTTAAGTGCAGACAGACTGATACTGATAGGGGATGTATTTCTATTTTCTGCGAAATTCCTTTGATCTTGCATAGATAGCACATTTTCAATTTTCAAGTCAGATAATTAGGGCCTAGGTTTTGTGAAGAGAATTAATTATCTGACTCATTAGGTTAGTATCAATCAGCAAACTTATCCATTAAATCTACCTATTTACTTGTCTGTGCTTAAGTAGTTACCTACTACATGTATAAAATAGGGCAGTACAATAGTGACGACTACTTTCAGTTCGAACTTTTGATTTTAATTCCATCTAATTTATTGACATGACGTTATAAATAGTAACTAGGTTAGGTAGTTTGCTTCTTTCATTTCCTGTCAATATATATCAAATTGGAACTTAAAATTACAAATTCTTATGTAAGTACATCCTATTCTGTAACTAGTAGTGGTCCTTATAATTATATGTAAAGCATGTATGAATTTCAATGAAAAGAAAGGGAGAGGTTACGAATAATATTTAACCTGTTTCACCATTCTATAAATGGACTACGAAGTGGCCTAAAGCTTTAAGGAACTCTACACATGTTTTTCGGTACTTTATACCATACCAACCATGTTGGTTGGTGAGGGTACAAAAATAAAAAGCCAGTGTAGATTATCGCGGACGTCCAAAACGTTTTCTTATGACTCCCTCATGACCTCTTCAACTGAGTGCAACAAGTTGAGGCAACTATCGTCTTTCAGCATAGCCACAGTCTGCAGATAGTTCTCTCCGAGATCGCCCCACAACAATTTTCGTAAAGCAGCCAAGCCAAAAACGACAAGAAGAAATTTTATATCTAGCATGCACATAGACAAGCCTTTACATTGCAAGTACAGATGTTAGTGTTGCGTCATTGGCACATTAAGGAATTGCCATGATATAAACAAATTTGAAGTCATATGTAAAAGTTATTGATTTGCATATAAAAAGTTGTTTGAAGATTCATGTAATAATTATTTCAACACGACCAAGTCTCTTGTGGAAATACCGAATGCCCGCGCAATCCTTTTGAAAATGGAATTTGAATTTTTATTTTATGGATTTGAGGTGATTCAGCGGAAACTGATTATCTAACAAGGTATATAGTAAATGCGTAGTTTAGGATTTTTTTTAATATTTTGGTTTTCGATTGAACTTTAGTGGTTTTCTTCGCATTTTACCTTTCTATATGTATTCTGTTTCGTCAGAGTTTTTTCTCTCCTGTGATGATTAAAAGAGTTTGTTAGTTACTCACACATATGTGTGTGTGTGTGTATTTATTTGTTTCATATTGCTGAGATGAGTGGATGGAATGAATGGGTGGTAGTTTAGTTTGTTTTGAGTTGTTTATTTGGACTGGCTGAAGTGGAAAAGAACAGAAGTTGCTGTAGTTAAGTTTTCAGAGATGTTATCTCTTATGTTCTCCCGACTCAAGCTGCCTTCTTCACTTCATCAAGTTCAGTTGAAGATGCTCAATGTGTAATTGAATTTGCGCAAATTGACGAACAGGATAGAAGGACTCCCAGGATCCCTAAAGGTCTTCAAGAGAAAGAAAAGAAAAAAAAGTGGAATATCTGTGTATAGGAATAGACTGAAGCGGAGCATAGGTACCTACCTAGTGTATCTGTAATTTTGTGGAAGTATCTGGTCCTGGTCTCCTGGTCCTGGTGAAACAAGGAAAGCCAGAGCTAGAACCATAATATAGTAGGACGAGGACCAGGACCAGGGCAGGGTAGAAAAAAAAAGCAGAGGGAGTCACAAAAAAATATTTGCCAGCCCTGCAACTTTTCTCTTTTTCTTCTCTATTCTGTCTCCTTCTTCGTCTCTTTACTCGGATACTTCCAGCAGTGGAGTTCTTTATAAACGGAGCCGATTCTGATCCCATCCCATAGCTTCCCTCTACCACACCATAAGTACATCTTTCTGTTTTTCCCTCTCTCTCGTCTTAACAACCGTGTGGTAGGTCTGCTCAGGCTGGATATTCTTAACTATCTTCTGGGCATATCTGTAACTCTAATACTTCCGTGTTGAACTCAAACAAACGGAGAAGATAGTTTTATAGGTAGGTTATATGCATGTACTGTCCGTATCGGTGCTAAATTCATATACCGTGTGCATACAGTTCCAACCCACCAAGGAACAACTTACTAGAAAATGGATCAAATCCAATTGTCGATCTCTCCTAAAGATACTTTTTGATGAATGGCTAAATTCAAAAGAACCAACAAGAAAAGTTTCCTCTTGAAAATTTGTCTTTTTTTTTCACTTTGTACTACTTTACTCCCTTTCATCCGCTTTGACTTCCCCCCACCGTATACGCTCTCGAACGTCTGTAGGTACATATTATTCTGTATGACACAATAATAACATGCCCTGTATACATATACGTACATCTTCACAAAAATTATGAGTTGACTTGGTTCGCGTAGTGAGTTTCTGGTTCTGGTTCTGGTGTATTGAGCCTTGGAGCCGTGATCAGTTTAATATTTCTTCAGAAATACGTACTTATAGATATACCTGCCTACTTTGTGTTTGTACCTTCCTACGTAACATACCACCGTTTTACTCCCAAACTTCCACAAGCTTCACATATCTCCGTCCCAATTATCAGACTCTTTAGAGTTCAATCACTGGGATTCAACACACCACATCATCAAGTGCAGAAGGAAACAAACAAACCAACTTTAACTTGAAGCGCGCCGTAACTTCACAATTACGCTCTCTCATTACACAAAAGACTCTCCCTATCTCCTACCTGCTGCCTCTATATACTTGTCTGTCTTTCTCTCTGTACACAGGTAGACACAGACATTCTCTCATTTTCTTTTGACTCGCAGCATCTCTAAACATCTAAAGTTGAGAGTCAAAGGAAATATTGCTCCTAATTGCCTATTCATACTCCATCGTGAGCAAAGGTACGAGCTATCATTTGTTCATGTACCGCAGTTCCTATTGACATCTTAGACAATTTAATACTAATACTAATGCCAATCATACGGAATGGGAATATAGGGAGGTACATGGGATAATTTTTATTTTTGGTTTAATTTTTTATTTGATTTTTAGTTTCCAAAAAAAATATAGTAAGAGCTATAACTCCTGCCTCCGAGAATTATGAACGAATGAGATTCTGAGTTGAATCTATTATTCGCATTCCGCAAATGAATCCATTATACTTGACTCGTGGAGAATAAAAGACTGTAGGAAAAGGAGAGAGTAGCGAAGCTGTGTGCTACGAGGTAAGACTATAAGTACCTACCTACCTACAAACACATACCGAATACCGGGACCAGGACCGGGATCGCATGGGGCTGAGGCTGAGGGATGTGTGTGTGAGTGTGAAGAGGCTTTGGCAGAGATTTGAACGTGACAAATTCTGGTATGAAGTTCCTCCCGCCAAGTGGGAACATTCCTCTTGAGCATCAAATTTACCATATTTCTAGTGTTGTAAAACTCATTGAATACCCAAAGACATGGACACTTAGGGCACCCTTGGGAAATAATGATGGGCTACCTTCCTTTTCACACTATGCATCTTCTACAGAGCATCAGTATAATGGGGGAAGGTAGGTACACTTCCATAATATACACCTACTAAACTACTTTGTACATCCTCCGCACCGCCATCGACAATCCTTAACTATCTTCTCGTGCATATAGGTACTCAGGGCGTCCATAAGCCATACAACCGCCGCATTCCCTTTCCTAGTTAATACAAGATATAGAGAGACTTCCATAGCTCCTATATGAATTTACAACCAACCCAGAATAACAATCACCAACATTCTCCTATGAACATTAATTATTACTTTATTACTACTCACTCTCATTTGAACATGTAAGATTTGAAGGGGGTGATAATAATATTTTTTTCCTGATCCATCAGATAAGAGTGTGATATAATGAGGTGCTGTATAGTGCGGTGATGATGGGTTCTCGTGATAAGCCCAAATTATCGAAGGGGGTGAAGGGAAATACAGTCATTCGCACAGAATTCGTGAGAGATAATAAAAATCATTGGAATGACAATGAAGTGTTTCTGTCACGATTGATTATATATACGTTACGTAGATATTACATGTTATTATGCTACATGCCGGCGACATATTAAATTGTTGCATACATAAGTATACCTCTTGAAGACTAAGGCGCAGAACGGAATATCTGCAAAGTACATGTAGTAGTGTTTCTATTGGAATTAACGACATACTCCCTAGAATCTTACATTAATCGACAATGGACAATATGCTAACAATACTAAATACAAATACTTTTGCCATAGACCGAGTATTGTGATTGCAATTGTGATCGTAAGGATATGATTATAATTGGTTTAGTAGTGGTTGTGTGTGTGTCTGTGTAGATATAGACTCCAGTGCGGAGTCTATATGGAGGCTGAAATGGTATATATAGGAGATGTGGAAGATTTAATTGGTTCGTGTGTGGAGGGAAGACGAAGTTTGCGTGGCTAATGGTGAAAGAACGAGGGATGAATAAATAATTGAGGATGAGGTATGATGAGGGTAAGCCAAAGACTTCTAGACATAGACGAAGCGAAAACCAAGGTGGGATGTCTAATTAGATGCGTCCCTTGGGGATGACAGCAGAAGAAAGTCTAAACTCACTTCTTTTTTTTTCCCTCGTTCTATCCTTCGCTCTCTCTTTCCTCTGCGCTCTTCCTTTCCTTTCTTCTTTCGTTTACATTCCAACCACCTCTTTTGACTCTTTTCTATTCCTCTTTGACGGACTTTCTCCGAATCTCTCGTTTCCCCTCCCGCCCCTCACTTCGTCTCCTCTTCTCCTCGTTCCCACTGACGGGTGGACGTGAATTGAATTTATTCCCCAATCAAATAGCCAACCCTTTCTTTTTCAACCCTCAACTTATCCGACTCAAACTATGCAGCACTTCTTCCTTCCTTACACGGTACAACGTTCATCATAATATGTATCGCTCTACCAATAGAGCACAGGTCCTCTATGAAATTCAAATCCAAGTCGAAGTGTAGCTTATATACGCACCATAGAAATGCATTTGATACATGCATTATTTTATTATCAATCTTCCTCCCCGCACTTCATATACCATTCACCATTCACTGGTCTAACCGCAGGTCCGGGTAACTATGATGAGAATGGGATGATGCCCCGCACGTGGTGTCTGCTTGAGCAGTGCACGTAAAATCAAGTTACACACGAGCTCTCTCTCTCTTTAATACGCTGGTCACTAACAACTGACCTCTAGGAATTTGTAATTCCCAAGTTTTGGGATTTCCTTTCCCCACCACACACACACAAAATCAGCATTCGAATCCACACAGACAGGGAATAAGTATCATCCATAAGAGTCCAAGACAAAAACCTAAAGGGAGGACAAGACGAGAGGAGAAGAGTTTAGATGTTTAGAAAGTATGCGGTAGAATCTCCCATATGAATACTAGAGACTGCACCCACAATAAATTATTAGCAATGCTGTATACCCCAAAGAATAAGGGCCTATACTATATATGAGGTCCTTCATCGCAAATAAATAATACTTCGCCCTTTATATCGCCTTAATTAGATTATGTCTGTATTTTTGTATATAATACAAGAGTTACATACAAGTTACAAGAGTATTCCCTTGAAAGAATCACGATACATACGCTACCACAAAAACTTGTTATACATTCTGTGTTTGGTGTTATACAAGTATGAAATCTATTTATATAATTACTGTAGTTGAAATTTAAAATGTGTGTCACGACAGGGCAGGATTATATAATATACGTTTCTATATATGTGTGTACGTGTAAAGTGAACCCTCGCCATACTACTACTACTGCAGAGTGCAGTGGAATGTTAGATGGTAATTTGGTAAAGTTTTTGAGCTATAAAGAATGATTGTAGTTGAATTAAGAGTGACGTGGAAGGGAGTGTGTAAGCTAGTGAGCAATCAAAAAGCAGTTTATGTAGGAAGCAATTTACGATGCTTTTCGTGCAGAGTCCACGTCGAGATTTTCAAGAGAGAGAGAGAGAGAAGGAAAGTCTTGTAAGCTTTTGTCTTAATTAAATGCTTGTAAAGAGTTTTCCCCATTAAACTTGTCGTCTCATCCCTGTTCTCTCCTCTGCTTAATTTCAATCAAAAGTTCCTGAAGTGTTTTTAGCTCGTCTCCGTAATCACTCATGAATAATTATTATACGTTCTTCGGGAGGAAAACTAACAAGTCTTTCGCAAAATCCGACTTGTAATTGGAAGCCAGTAAGAGAGCAATCTGTAAATGGGCACGGACCATCCGGCCTTTGTTTTTTTCCCACTCTCTCTGTATTCCGCCTTCTTCAACTTCCACAGCAGCAGCAGAGATTCTTACCAAAAATTTAGGATTCTACGAATCCACCCTTTTCACTATATACATATAGAAGAGTTGTATCCGCTGCAATGTATATTCATGTATCGCAACGTACTTACTGACATTTGTATGCGTTGTATTATTCTTATGTACATAATAGGTAGCTTCTCTGTCTACTCTCAACATGCCCTGTGAGGCAATGTTTAGATTGCGATTAAACACGATGTACCAACACCAACGTTAACGAGGGGGAAACAACTTGTTTTCTTCACACAGACAACTTCCTTCCCACTAAACTCCGTATTCCATATATCTCGCTCGACACTCTTTATGACTTCATCGCATCATTTCCCAACCCTCTCGCGCTCTCTCCATTTAATAGATTCACAGACAAATATTATGATGACCATTCACGTTCTAGCGAAGTCCACAAGGCAACAATTGATAGGGGGAGGATCAATAAAATTTCCCTTTATTTCATGCTTATTCTATATTTTTCATAAAATTTAATTTGACATTTCCCACGAGAAAAAACGACATCAACACAAAATTTAGAATTGTACCAACATCATACAATAATGCATCAATAGAAATTTTCAATGTTATCAACGTGTATATCCATACTTCATTAAACAGATTTTACATAATATTATTTTAATATATCATCTTGTAAGTTGCGTCCGTTCGCTACAATAAAAATTTGCCAAATTATATCATTTTATCTATATGAGTCAACAACTAATATTAATGGTAGCTCCAACTGACAAACCTGATCATTCTATTAACACACCTAAAAGGGACAATCAGCCCGTCAAAACACTCTTGTTACAATGTATCTCTTATCAAATCACTAACTATTAATTATAAAGGTAACTACTACTACATTCTACAATAGCCAGAGAATTACAAATAAACTTTCATTCAATTTTTCAAATTCAGACAGTAATACCTAATTCACTGTGATGCTAACAACAATTTACATGCAATTGAATCTGGAAATCATTAACAATTTAATCGCTTTATTTTCTACTTACGAGTAAGAATCAATGGGGTCGGTGTCCGTGTCTATGGCAGAGCTATAAACTGTTCTGTAGATTAACTTGAAGGTGAGTAAATGGTATTGGTAATAAGAGTATTGTTGGTGGATATTTTAGATAATGAACTGCCCACTCATTCCAAAATAAAATTATAAATCAAAACTTAGAATTAGTTGCATACACATAATACACACGTTTAACAACACAAAGTACATCAATAAAAAATAAAATACTAAAAACTATCTAAGTGAGTAAAACTAATAATATAAGTATTGTTATTTTCATTGTTAACTTATTTTATTCACAGATAGTCTAAAATACGGAACCTGCTTTGTATCGGGTAGTTTCTCATGTCTGCATTCTTCATGACAAAAATAAATATATTTAATTCAAATTTGGAGCATAAGTAATTCTCACCATATACATGATAACATTAATTATCATTTTGTAAATACAAAAGGCTGATCGACATTACTTTTTTCACTGTACAATAGTCACATTACTGCTGCTGGTGGTACTGAACTCTCATTAAGGATTTATTTTATAACAAAAATTGAAATGTATTCCTGACTACATGCGGCAATTTTTTTTTGTATTAGGCGAGAAATTCATATTTAACTGTGTTATCCTTTAGTAGCAAACAATAATAATATATCAAGTAGAAAATTAGAAATTCATTTAAAACTGACGAAAACATCATAATAATTACAAGTTAACTATCGTTACGTATCAGTATCACGAGGTTTTCAAATTATCAAATATTAAGATGTATTTCTATACATTTACTGCGAATGCCAAATGCAAATAGGTATTTCATATAATTATATGATTCAAATCTGAAACTTAAATTATATTAGCCTACTTCTGTCAAACACAAAGCAGTCTAATCTTAATAAATGCAATCAAATTGCTGTCAACTCATTGCAATTTCCTTGTATGTGCTGGATTCTAGCTTTGTTCATAGTCATCGCACATCATGCCGAACGCAATCAAAATAATGTAGGTAGATAGGTATATTTACTACATTTAATATTATAAAGCAAAATTAATTCTCAAAGGAAACAAAAACAAAGATTAGGAACCATACAAATTATAGGGCTACAAGTAGTGAATAATACTAAAATTTTGCCTGAGTATGATTAAATTCCATTAGGTAGCAGTAATACATACAACACTACCAAACCTAGACTGAAATCACTGCTGTACTGTAACAAATAAAATGGACAATGCCTACCTACTGAAATAACATTATTTCCTAATTTTACGACTCAATTACAATTTTTCATAAACAATATTACATGCTACACAACTTAGAAAATTACGTTCAGTAATCAGTTTGATGAGAAACTTCGACAGGAGTGAGACTCATAACCTTCATTCATCATCTTCTCCGAATTCGTTACCAGGAATTATCTTGTACCGTTCATGCCCCGTGTACGAAGCTTTCTTGCCTGTTATAATTGACTGTACCAGCCATTCGGGCTTCACCATAGGAATATTGCTGGCCATCACGCGCTCGTAAATTTCAGTGGAGCAAGACGAATCAGTTACAACAACTTCTGTGTCTGCAGGTACCATCCCAGCCGAACCAGATTCTATAGTAAAATATAGAATTCAAGGATCATTAGTATTAAGTTCAAATTACTTATAAAATATATAAATTTTAATTATATTTACACAAGCAGAAAAAGTCAGACGGGCCTTGTGAACATAAATAAATTAATATTACGCCCGATTTAAATGCATTAACGAAAGAAGCATTCATAATATTGCATAATGATGAGGTTTATTTTAATTACTATTTCGCGGTTTGAGCAACGTGGCTTCTGCAGCTGTAAGAACTGGTTTCCAATAATTGTACAGTTCATCAGTTTCAGCGGTGACATAAATTTTAAGATTTTTTAGTGGTTTTTTCTGATGAGCTGCAATCACTCGCTCATCCTCGAGACTCCAACCAGATTTTAGTTCATACGGCTTCCAATCAACAATTGTGTTCTATAAAAACAATACAGCTAACTATTAATACCCGAAGTATTTACATTTTTCCAAATATAGATTAAAATACAACACAAACATGCCTTAGAAATACAAAAAAAGCAAGTAAACTGTCAAAACCTTTTTCAAACATTCTCCGAGCCAAGAGTGTGACACGCATGGAATACCAGCAGCTAGGCAATAAATATACTTCACAGTCCGAGCATGGCTATCAGAGATCAAATACACGTCTTCCTTTCCTTTTTCTCTACCAACAGATTCCACAACTTTTCCTCCTTTGGATTCAATGGATTCCTTATATTCATCTTTATCATACGGTAAGACTGCTGAAGGTGCGTCGGAACCTGAAAATACAACAGCAATTTATTCATGTAATAATCACGTAAATTATGTTTATAGAGCCGATATGCTCATCCCACTGGCACTCCTGATGAAGGATCTCACGTTTCGGCGAAAATAAATTACTATAACATAAAATGAATCGCACATTCTTTTAAAATTATTTCTAATCAAAATCTCAGATACATAAGTACTAAATCATTTTGGAAAAGTAAGTAAAACTTTTTGCTTTATGATAAAAACAAACATTTGGTTATATTTCAAAATTCCGATTTTCATTTTGTTTCAATTTTTTTTCAGGAAACACGCTTCTTATAGGTGCCAAAAAATCGTAAAAATCTATTACGTAGTTTGGAAAAAAATCATGTAAACAGTATCTACAGCTCCAAGGCTCTCAAAATTATCACCCACATAAATAAACATTTCCAACACCATTATTTTTTAAATGCTATACTACAGGTGAACACTTAATTGAATAAAAATCGAAGAACAGGAGATTCTTTTCTTCCTCAGTTATATAGAATGGTACATGGTTATGTCAATTAGTCAATTTGTAGCATACGATTAATTTTAAGACGCAACAAAAAAATACTTTACCACTACTAGAAGGATCGCCTCCTCCACTGGCGGTTAAAAAGAACTGAAGTCCCTTGAACAGTGCCTTATCCTTTTCCTTAGATTTCGTGGTCTTTTTAGCAGAGTCTAGATAAATTTAATCACATATTGGAACACATATTGTTGAATGACAATAAATCGAATACAATGTTCAACTACCTTAAACAATTTTGTAGCATTAAAATCGTGGTAGCGATTCAATGGTTGCAAAATTTGACGTTAATACAACCTACCTTTGAGAGCTCCTTTTGGAGTGTCTTTGCTCGGGTGAACATTTAACGTGCCCAGAGTTTTGGAGATAGCGCCTGATGTAACTGCACTAGAGTTACTGGGAGTCGCCACAGTGTTAGAAACTTCCAAATTACCTTCTCCATCAGTCACCGCAGCTGAAGAATTCGCAGATTTTGTGGAGGCCACTAACTTATGAGCCAAAGGTTTCTTGGGAGTTGGTGTACCAGCACTATCCCTTAACAAACTGTCGTCAGCAGAACTGAAATATGTATCAACAAATAGTTTAAAATGAGGTTCACTAACACATGATGTTACGAGATACGTAACTATTTAAATCGCTGACGCCTATAAACATTGCTTGTCGCAAGGGCATAAGAAACATGACTACTAACGGTGTCTTAAAAAATGCTGACATGAACAAATTTTATTAAGCTTCACAAGGTCATCAAAACTAAATACATATACAAAATTAGAAAGAGTTTCACAACTTTCTAATGCCAACGATATAGTCATACCTAGTATCAAAAGCACCACCAACAACTTTTTTAGTGCCAGTTTGAGGTGTGGTTCCAACTCCTCGCCGTCTTGGGCCAGCCAATATATTATCTGTCAACAACGAAAAGTAAACATTTATAAAGAAGGATTTTAAAAATGTCTGAACCGAGTAGGAATTAATGTAAAATGAATAAAGCACTAACCTAAACTGAGATCAGCTGCTTTCGGGATGCTTGCTTGATAGCTCTTTCTCAGCTCTTTAGCTTCAGATTCTTTGAGGCTCAATTGTTTCCTCTGACACATCAAAACAGTTGAGTCGCCGTCGGAGCATTGAATAGCATACTCGGCTCTGTTAGGCTCTTGGAGACTGCTAGAATTAAAAGTTTTCATTCTACACTCCGTTAAACGTTTCCGATCACATAGCAAATACTGACGATAGTATCTATAGACTATGAGGTGCAAGTCAGTCATATTTATATTCATTATTGAATGCTACTTCGGGCACCCCACACTCCGGTTAATAATTAATTAAAGTAATTATCATTAATCCCAGGGATGGGGCCCACATAGAATTATAATAAGACTTTAACTTAGGTAAAGTTATGCAAAACTTATTAACTACAACTAATTAGATATTATAATACTAAATATTATTAAATAATGAATTAGTCCCAAAACTGCCTAACAAAGAAGTAAAAGTAATTATTAATAAAATTGATTCATTACAATTTTTGCCCGATGACTTTCGCAAGTGATGGACGAAAAATGTTATCAGGCGAGTAAACAGCTTTCACATTCATTCCGATTATTTTGATTGGCAAAATGTGAGTTTCAGAGGCCACATCATCCATATTGTCTTCAAAATGGATTTGCCAAGTATCATTGAGACCTTTTTCGGTAATCTGACCCGAATAATAGTTCTTGTCACGCCAACGAGCAAAAACCCATTCTCCTGAAACACAAATTTATTCAAATTCAATGCAACTGAAGCTGCGGAGAGAATGCACACGAGCAAACTGCACAGATTTTCTGTACACTTGGCCACATTAATTTTTTTAAAATAGATTACACGGCAGAAGAGCAAAATAAACTATGTGCGCTTCTGATTGTACGATGCATGCATGTGGCGAGGACAATTTACGAAACGCAGTGAAATATTTTAAAATTAGGTGTATATGCATTGAAAATCAACTCAAGATTTAGATAATTCTAGATTTAGATGTCGTATTATGCAATCTTAATTCATTTCACAGCCAAATTTTAAAGATTTAACATATGTAATCATGGATGGTGCTGTTTCTTAGCAAAATAAAAGTTTCTCACCGATTCCAATGCAACCCCATAAAGTAGCAGATTTGGACAGAGTGGACTTTTCGGTGTCCTCTAAAACACGACTACCAGACACGGCTGGTTCTAGCACTTGAAAACCACTCTTTACTTCTGGTTTAACGTCACCATTGTTTTCTAAATGAGACTCGGCTGACGTACTGGTTTCATCTACTGTCATGGGTTCTTCATTTGAGGAGCTATCAAAAACATCTGAAGCTTTTCGTAGTCGCTTAGCTTTTGTATTCTGGCTGGTCACATTGCTAGTTTTTTCATCACTTAGCTCCGAAGAATTCTTCGAATTGGAATTTTTCCGACGTTTCCTTCCCCTTTCTTTTGGTCCATTGCTACTCGTGCTGTCCTCATGTTTTGGAGAGTTTTCTGCTGAATGCTGCACCTTGACGGAAACTTCCGACTTGACAGTCTTATGATCTACCACGATGTCACCATTAGACATGGAACTTGATTTACTTGATCGTGACGACGACATTACGCTTTCTTTAACAATGATATCCTCTAATTTAGTAGACGTCAAGAGCGGCTCAATGTTTCTACCTTCTCTCGCGCCTTTTTTCTCTGTGAAACGAGGACCAAAACAACGGTAAGGAAATGAAAAGACAGAAAAATGTACAAAAATAATTCAAATCAGCTAATAGTCTTCAAGTGGTTGAATTAAATATGTTTCTGCAACATTCGAACTAATTTATAAATCGTCGATGAAGAGTCATTTTGGCGTAAGTCCAGTCAGCAGCTAAACTCATTCTGTCGCAAATCCATTGAATTTATATATGCTGGCGTGGTCAATTCAATGAACTTGCGACAGAATGATTTTAGATGCAGACTGCACTTATGACTTACGTCAAAATGACTCTTCACGATTAGTTCATAAAAAATTACTTCTTTCAAGTAGCGTTTCAATTCTATTGTCATACTGTCTAACAAGAGATTAAATGTGTATGCCAATATTATCTACAACATATATAACTCTTCCATCCTTAGTCAGTCATACCTATGTCTCCCTGCCCCTAATCTGTGTTAACA
>JAQFZE010001634.1:0-17127 GCA_034695245.1 Dicyrtomina saundersi | reverse complement strand
GTCTTCAGAGTGACTTTTGGTTTGGATTTCCGCTTGGGCTTCCAAGTTGTCGTGACCCTTTGAGGCAGTTCTGGTTTCTTTGAAGTTAATTTTATAATCACTTCCGTGTCATCCGCGTCCCCTTCTCCCGGATGGGTGAGTTTAATTACAGTGATTTGATCGTCGTCATCAAAGTCTTTGTTGTCTTTCTGCTCGTCAAAAACTTCTTCTTTAACGATGGTGCCGGATTTTGTGGGCTTTTTCGTTCTGGCAGGTTTGACTGTGGTGATTCGTGGAGTCACAAAAATCTCCATTGGTTCATAGGTTGTAGTGTCCTCCATGGGTAATTTTGAATTTCCATCTGTATTAGTAGATTCTTCAAAAGTTGTGGGTGGACTCCATGTTACCTGAGTAGTTTTCTTGGATGTTGAAGATGTGGGTGTGGATGGGAGCCTCGTGACTTTTTTAGTCGTGAATTTCTCTGTTGTTTTAGTTGGAGCTTGAGTTGCAGCTGCAGTCGTCGTTTTTGTCGTCGTTTTCGTCGTCGTTTTCGTCGTCGTGCTTGGATTTTTGGGAATTTTCGTTGGCTGAGACGATGGCTTCCTCGTTTTAGTGGAGATAATCGTGGAAATATTATAAACCTTAGAAGCTTCATCGTATTGCTCTTTGAAGGCCTCTGTTTCTTTCATTTCATCATAGTAGTCTGGTGGCTCACCCTCTGCAGTGATCTCGGACAACATATCAAATATCTGCTGGGTTGGATCCACAGAGAAAGTATTTAGATGAGACTTTGTGGGCGATGGTACTGTTGGTGTTAGTTCGTCCTTGGAAATTGATGGAATTCTATGTAGCAAATCCTGATTGGGATGAAGAAGATGGATTTTTGATGGTTTCATCACTGAGCCAGACATGTCAAATTTATTTATGATGGACGGTGACAGAATTAAACCATCTTCCGTTTTGACTTCCAGTTGAGATGTTGGTTTATTTTTATTATTGTACATGCTGTTCACATAGATATCGACTAGACTAGAAATATCCCCAACATTCATATCTCCATAGACGGGCTCCTCTGAATTTAAGTTTTCATTAAATTCAAAATTAGCAGCCAACTCTTCCGTCGTTGCTTGTGAACTCCCGTGACCGTGATCGTGCTCGCGGTCCGGGTCATCAGTGTCATATATTACGGATTTTGGAGGTCCTGTGACAAGGATTGGAACTGGGAGGAGGGTGGGATCGTCGAATGGATTTTTATGTGTTGTCATTTGATCCTTAATGTCTGATGACGGCTTTGCTTTCACAGATTGAAGATTCAAGGGTGGAGTTGGTCTATGTGAGATAGAGCTACTGTAGACATTATTGTTAATTTTAAGTTGGACGGGATCAGTAGCAGCATTATTATCCTCTGTGGTCCCTTCAGTAAAGACGTCGTCGTTCACATCAGGATTTTTGGTTGTCTCGTCGAATACACTGTAGATAGTAGTTGGAGCTACGAGAGTGCTGTACAAGGGATCACTCACTTGCGACGGTGTAATAATTTCATACTCGTCACTTTGCGTGTCCGCGAGGACATGAACAATGTGATTAATCCCCTCTTTCAACTCGTCGAAATGCTCTGAAGAGCTTGAGGAGGGTGTGATCGGATCCATAATTCCGGGGAAATCCTCATCCTTTGGATAGTGGGGATGTGATATGGACTGAGTCACAAGAGTAGGTTCACGCAGAGTGGCATCTGGTATGATCTCCTTAATCGTGGAAGTGATCTCTAATAAAGTTGAGTGTTTAGCCAAGTATGAACTTTTCAGAGCGTTCACATACTCAATATCAAATGCCGTGGATAGAGCTTCGGTAACTATTTTCGAAGCAACTTGTATCCGTGAATTTATTTTTGTGCGAGAGCCGTCTCCAAGAACAGTTGTGAAATAAGTATAAGTTGTATAATATGTTTTAGTTGCGAATATCATGACGGGCTCTAAAATTCGAGTGGTGGCCGTTAGAAGTGGGTGTGATTCCTTAGGAAGGGTCTGCTCAGGAAACAGATGCATCATACTCGTGGGCTCCATTAATGTGGGAGAGGGCAGGGGCACGCTCTCCATTAATTTACTCGACATTGAATTTATTGTAATGGAAGGTGTTCGTAATTCTGACCCAATAAGGCCTGTTACCAAGGTGGGCTTCATTGTGAGGGGACTTCCTATTTTTTCAGTGACTATTTGTGAGGAAACCACTGTGCTACTCTGAACAACCACAGTGCCACTCTCGATAGCCGTCGTCAAGTATGTGAACGTGGTCAGATATGTTTTGGTCATGTCCCCTGAAGGTGTTTTAAGAGTCGGTGTTAAAGTTGGGGCTGGACTCGAGACTGGGATGAGCGCTTCCGTCACCACCACCTGAGTGACCGTCTCCATCGTAGTCACCACTCGACTATTCTCCTCTGCCAGTGTTTTCGAGAATGTGAATGTTGTGTAGTATGTCTCCGTTTCGTACACCCGGGAGTGAAATGCTAGGTCGACTAAGGTAGGGGTTGCCAAGTAGGCTGGCATAGTGATCACGTTCGAGACGGTTTCTTTACTCGTAACTACGATCGGGATAGTCCCTGCTGTGAATGTATTGAAGTAGGTGTAGGTTGTAGTTAAGGTGTTGATGAGGTAGGACGAGTCCAGAGCTTCCATTAAGTAAGGAGGTATAGAACTGGGCTCAGCTTTAAGATTAGGAGTGTACTCAATTGTCGGTCGGAATTTTTCTGTGACGACGTTTGAGATTATCTAAAATTGAATGATTATTTTCTTTTATTCTGCATTTACATGACGTAGGAAGCTACACAAAATTATTTTTCAATCTTTCACGGTGTAGTTTTGATTGATCTGGTGCTACAGTGATTGAGATTGTTAGTTGGTCTTACCTGCTCCCGACTGTTCACAACTGTGTCTGTATTCTCAAGAACTGTGGTCATATATGTAAAGGTTGTGACCAAAGTTTTGGTGATCATGTCTGGTGTGGCAGACCGAACGATGGAATGAAGTAAGTGGTTAATAGCATTCTAAATAAATTGAATTCAAATCCGCATTTATTGTTAAATTAATCGACTCATTTTTTCATTTTTTTTAAATATTTTCATATTTCCTTCTTTTTTCTTATTTTTGCTTTTAGTTAGAATTTTGGAAGAAGACTTACTGGTTTGCCTGGATGCTCCACTAAGTGAAACTGCCTGGACACTGTAGAAGGTGGAAATGTTATGGGCCTAGGGCTGACTGGATTTGGGGCGATGGGAGTATTTTCTACTACTTCATCGTATCCAATAAAATTGGTCTTATCCCCTATAATTTCACATTACTATTTAATGCTCTTTTCTTTCTTAGTAATAGCATTCATTTATTTTGAATAAATTCATTTTATGGATATAAATATCTGGTGTCTGTCGGGGTGATTTCGTAATATATGATATTAATTTTACGTTGTAAGTACATACTTAATTATTTTTTCCACAAAAATATTTTCCAAAGTTTTTTTGGAGTTTACTGTGACGTCTTACTAATTTTGTCTGTCATTCGAGTCCTCAAAAGGAATCATTATCATAATTTGACTTTATTTAATAATTACTAAAATGTATTTTGTAAAATAATAAGCAAACCTTTGACTATGACTTCCACCCCATTACTCATAACTTTGGTAGCTAGATTTCTACCCGACTGTATATGAAGTCTCCCGCCGATCACACGCTGCTCGGCAATATCAGTCCCAAACTCTTCTATATCCGGTGGTGGATGTTTCATTTTTACCGCTATACCTCCACCCCATGTTCTCTCTGTAAATTTTATATTAGTTCATTGTTATCAACGTTTGATTTTCTTCCAAGATTGATGCCTTAAGTAATGATTGAAATTATGTATGTAAATGGAAGCAGTATAAACATTTTAATGTTTTTTATTATTTTTTTTACAACAGTGAAAGTTGAAAGAAGAAATGTCCAAGTTGTAACTCACCAGACGGAGTAGCTTAATTTCAAGATGGAAATGGAACGTATACTATATACTATTTGGTTGTCGAACTGTAGCAGCGATAGTAACGCCAGAGGAAGAGTCAGTAAAATATATCACATAATTACATAGGTAAGGTAACATTTACAACATTATATTTAAAGCTTTATAAAATCAGCAGTGCTTTATAGTGTAAGTATAGAGTGATTCAAGATTTTATTTTAGTTTATTTGCTTCATTCTGTAATTTATTATGCTGCCAATAATTTATACCTTTCCTATACTGTACGCCTATACATAATATATGTAAAATCGGGTCTGGTAACTGAAAAGTGCTGAAATATTTTAATCTAATTCCAGGGTGCATGGTGTGTATGAATTTAGAACGTGAGCGACAATGAGCATGAACTTTCTGTTAATATAAGACAGCAGTATGGAAGTTTCAATTGAAAAATTGTAATGAAAGAGACATAGATAGACAGACAAACAAGTGATAGAGAAAAGGAAGTAAATGCCCCGGGTGGGTGAAAAGTTGTAGTCTCCTGTAAATTAAATATTTTAGATAATATCTTGTTAGAAAATCATAAAAAATTATTTGGCACACATTGTGTTTATTTTACCTTAATTCATTTTTACGTAATAATAACAAAACTATTTACAATTTACATTACAAATCTCAAAAAAAGATACTCAAAGATGTTTTAGTATAGTTGCTTCAAGATAAATTGTATTATTGAAGGATTCCCAAAAAGTTTTTTGAAGACACGTTCTCCTGTAAGTTCATTCTTAGTAGCAATGTCAAATTAAACACAAATACAAGGTTTATACATTATAAATTCATGGTATTTTGATTTTGAATGATTTTCAAGGAAGTAATGTAAAATTAAAATCTTACAAAAGTAGAAAATTATGAAGATATAAAAGTACAAGTATTATATAAGCAAAAAAAATCCAGTGAAATTAAAGTTACACAAGTATATAGAAAATGGAATAGATTACTTGCAGGATTTCATCTTTTTTCCTTACTTACTTACTAAATTATATAATTACAGTAAAAAAAGCGCTATTTACTTGATGATTCGTCCTTTCTTATTTTCTTACCAAATAATTACCTATATTAAAAAATTATTATAAAATATACATATGAACTTAATCTATTAAAATTAATAACATTATCAAAAAAAAATTGCACACGCAATCAAGAGTTGCGACTCGGTAATATATTTCCACGAAATACTGTACAAAAATAATTACGTGAAAATTATTTATAAACGTTGTTGGTTGGTTCACTTAACGTAATGTTGGGATTGTCTGCTTTCTTTTGTAAGTAGTTAATGTAGCTATGTAGTGAATGCACTGCACTATAATATAGTAATTAATACTATAAAGTTACTCAATATTTTTGCAGCACTTCTTTTTCTATGATAAGTTATCATCATTGTTTTTTTTAAGTGTGTGTTGTCTTAAAGGTAATTTAAATCTTTTTTTTCTTCTTCTAAAAAAAACCCTTTGTACAAAATAGTATAAAATAACTACATACCTACTTGGAGTAGTATTTTCAACGTAATATAATAAACTTAAAATGTAGAACGTTCCTTTACACACACAAAAATCTCTAGTTATTTTATGGCCTGTAAAATTAAATTATTAAAATAATAATACATATAATAGCAATGTACATACAGTATACAATTTTTTTAACCGTAATACTAATAATTAATTAATTATACACAGCTTATACACAATAATTAATTTAATTGCAGATTTAAAAAAAAATGTAAATGCAATATTTGTAAAAGTGTGTAAGGCAAGCCATTTATTGAATCTGGTCTAATTTATACGAATTACTCAATTTAAAATTTTTGTAAGTTTCTTGGATTCTTATAAACAGCTTCTACAGTCCTTAAGTCCTATAGTGTATAATTAATTAATCATATCTATACTCTATACTTATAGTCACTAAAAAAATCGTATATTTAAAAAAATGTGCAGTGCAAAATAATGTACTCACATTTACATCCCCTACAAAGATATTGCTTTTAGTACGAGACATATAATTACGTAATATAGTTAAGTACAAACTATACACGCGGAAAATATAATATTATATAAAATATAGATACATATTTATAGTACCAAAAAAAATTAATTTAAGTATACCCCAGTAGTCTTTATTAAGCAAGAGGCCATATTTTTTTCGTGTGTGTAAAAGTATAAGTAATCATAATTTTTTTAAATCTATATACGAACTGTTGCAATAAGTTTAACGTTTTACATTTAACTCATCCTTCTATACTTTGATAATTACTATGATAATATTGAACCATACAAATGTATTTTTTATTATTATCTATTTATAGATATTATGGATACTACTACTTACTGTGCGTATAAGACGCTCTGACTATTATCTGAATTCAACAACTTTGACACATCGCCCAGAACACTGTCCAAACTCTGAGTGGGTTTGAACCATACATTATTATTATTAATATTACTATTAGCATTATTGTTATTACTCAGGGAGTAACTATCTTGTAAATCTTCGCCTTGATATGTGTAAGCATTATTATTATTACTATTATAACTATTATCATTGCTAAAAGGAGTGTCGAGGTTGAAGTATTCAGTTGGGAATTTGTATTCTTCTCTTTGGGATGGGTCAAGCTGATAGATTTGTGTGGGGGGTAAAAGGAGTGTGTCAACGTCAACTACCTGAGTGGGTTGAACATGGATAGCATTATTATTAAATGATCCTGGACCATCCTCGTAATAATTAGCACTACGTTTAACTTTGGTTTGGATGGGGACTGTACTGAGGACAGTACTAAATTCTCCAGGGTTTCGCCCAGAAACATACAAAGTGACAACTGAATACTCTTCCTTCGGAGCTTCCTTCACGACTGGAGCTTTCTCCACAGAAATCTCTTTCATGGACTCTTCCTCCTGATCGAAGTCCTTCCGACTGTTCTTATTACTTAGAGTCTGAGTCTGTGTCTGTTCAACTATTTGTGGAGGAGGCTGGGTCGGGATAATGGGTTGCTGGAGAGGTTGTTGTTGTTGTTGTTGCTGCTTAAGGAGGAGTTGTTGTTGCTGTTGGAGGAGACCCTGGAGGAGTGCTGGATTGAATCCATTGTTAAGGAGTGTGGGCTGAGCTTGGATGGCTTGAAGAGTGGGTGCTGGAGTGATGACGGTGGACTCTGTAATGAACTCTGTGGCCGTGATGACGTGTTTCGAACTCTCGACGATCGTCGTTTTGATGGCTTTACCGTGGAGTGTGATGGGGATGACGGTGGACGTGAAATCCGTGACTGTGGTGACGTAAGAGGTGGTCTTTGTGTTATAATGTGTTACGGGAGTGGCGGGGTCCGCCATTAAATTGTTCCCTTGTGGTCTTTGCAGACCCAGTAAATTAGCCGGATTTAAATTAAGATTACCAAGGAGTTGATTGAGGAGCAAGTTTGTTAGTTGATTTTGATCGGTTAGTGGAAGATTGGGAGCGGTAATGGTACTTACAACAGGTTCAACGGAGTAGACAGTGCTCGGGACAATGTGAGAGAAGGAGGTTCTCCGCCCACGAATTGTGGTGGGAGTGAAAGTGACGCTCGTCGTCGGCGTCTCACGGATAAAGAAGCGAGTCACTTCCGTCACGCCAAAGGATGGGGTGGAGGTGAGCTCATTGTTAAATACTAGGACAGGAGACCCCTGGTAGTCGGACCGGGTGTATAGGTAAGGAGCTAGAACTTCCTTGGAAGCACTAGGAGTGATGATAGTCTTATACTCGGTGTTTTTCCCATTTATGTATGGGATTTGTGTCTCCTTCGGAACGTAGTGAGTGACCGTGATGGTCCCTAACTCGACGAAGGCGGACTCAGTGAACTCGTCCTTAGAGCTACTACAACTAGTGTCGTACCGTCCACGGTCATTGCAAGTGGTACTGCCACGACTTCTACTGGGAGAAGTGAAACGTCCACGAGAGGAGGAGGGTGGCTTGGGAGTGGTGACCGCCTCAGACCCACGGTAGCGGGAATGGAAACGGGAAGTGCGGGAGGTAGTTGTGGGAGCCTCTGTGGGTCTTTGGTAACGGGACTGTTGACGTCGGGTGAAGGATGGGGAGGGGGAGGGGGCTCTACTATTGCTATTAGTGCTACTAGATCTACTTGGTGTGCGAGAGTTAGTCACGTCAGAGTTTGTTAGTGTAAATGGCGTTCGTCTCGAGGTTGAAGTCGGTTGGATGCGTCCCCGGAATCGGTTAGCAGGAGACGTGCTCCTTGTCGTTGTCGGAGGAGGAGGAGGAGGAGTCGCTGCAGTCGAGGGTGGCTCGTAATAGTCATCATAGTCTGAATAGTAAGAAGGGGAGGAACGTGAATTGACCTGTCTACGACTATTAAAATTAGATCTTAAACTACCGCGATTTCTATTTCCAAATTCTACTTGCCTGGCATAACGATAACCATACTCCTCTGGGCCTGGGTAGTAGTTCTCTGGGGCTGAGCGAACTCTCCGTCCCGAACCCGTGTAGCTCAGCCTCTCTGAGGCATCCTGACTCTTGCTCTCATCCGATGACGACCCGGACAAATACTCGTATGACTCGTACGGGGCCGGAACCGCGTTCGCAAAGAACTCCGAACCGCTGTCCACGAGGTCCTCCACGTTCACGAAATCAGCATCGTACGCTCCCGCCCTCGTCTGAGGGAAACCCAAGGGTGCTCGTACTCGAACAGCGGATGGGATGGACTCGGCGGCTACTACTTCTCCAGTGGCCGCAGGTGGACTAGGAGCTGGAAGAGTGGTGTTCCCTGCCGCGGAAGATGATGACGGGTAATTTTTGCTCTCCTCGTAATCTAGCTCGCCATTGTACTGGTCCTCGTCCTTTCCAGTCGTCGTGCTACTCGTCGTGGACGGGCGGACTAAGCCTCTGGATGGGAAGCCGGCTGGTCGGGCTCGCGGAGCGAACGTTCGCCTCGTCGTAGTTGTTGTTTGTGAGGGAACAGGAGTCGTTCGCCGATTATTTGAAAATGATGGCCTGGAGGTTGGTCTCGGAGTGGCAGGAGGTAACGCGACACTGTCCTCGTCCCCTTCATCCGCCGTCGTCGTTCCCCTCGTGGAGGGAGTTGGTCTCGTGAAAATATTTTTCCTCAATAATGGAAGACTTCGTTGTGTGGTGGTTCTCACTGGTGCATTTGTGGACGTGGCGGCTGGATTGCTTTTAATGGGTAATTTTGGATTGAGACGGAAGCGTGAGCCACCGCTGAATCTACTGGCACTCGTCGTGCTTTTCGGTGCTTCTGTGGTCGTGCTGCTGCTGCCTACAGGCTCCTCATACTCATACTCGATAATTTCGTATTCCTCCTCCTGAGGGGAGGCTTGAGTTTCTGTTGGCTTCACTGTGGTCACTTGAGTGGCTGTGGGTTGAATGCTGGTGGATCTACCGCGAGGGTTGAATCGACTACTCACGGATCCTCTAGCACCCGCACTACTGGCACCCGTCGCCGTGGCTCCTGGCCTCGATGATGCGGAAGAAGTGGGGCCGCGACGAGCTCCGGAGAAGGAGGAAGCTCCACGGGAAGTGAAACCTCTCCCTCTGGAGGAAGATCCGCTAGGGGAGCTCCCAGAAATTCCTCGACTACTACTTGTAGGCGAAATGCTCGCTCCAGATGTTGAGGATCTGCCAGTTCCCGGACTGCTTGGTCTTTGGAATCTTGATCGGGATGAGGATCCGAATGGCAAGCGTGGGGTGGCCTCTTGATTTCCACCCGCTGCGGTGCTACTAACTGTGGCCTGGGTGGTCACCTCCACATCACTAGCTTTGTTAGCTCCGAAGGCTGGCTTCCTCCTATTTGCAAAAGTGCTTCCTGGTTGTCTCCCACTCGCCGCGGAAGTCCCTGCTGCAAGAGTCGCAGTCACGGTCGGGGTTACATCCGTCCGACTCACTACAATTGCACTGGACTGTCTCCTTCGTGGAGCGAAGGCAGGGCGGCTCCTGGAGGCGAATGGAGTGATCAAGGGAGTGAAGGATTTGGACGTGGCAGTGAAGGACAAGCGGCTCGAGCCACCATTTCGATTTCTTCCTGGTCCAAATCTTCCCGGTTTGACTGATCCCTTCTCCTCCTCCTTCTCCAACTCTTGCTCCCTCTCGGTGGTGGTGGGGATCTCCTCCGTCGTCTCTTCCGAACCCTCAATATCCACCAACTTGGTTGGGCTCGTCGTGGTGAATTCGTCCGACTTGGTCGGATTGATGACGTAGCGGGAAGTGCTCTCAATCACTTGAGCGTACTGATTGTCAATGAAAGTTCCGAGGATCTTGCTCGTGTAGAAAGTGGTCTGCTCCCCTTGGATCAGTGAGCCATCCACAATTCGAACAAGGCCGGTTTTCAACTGATTTTCGGAGTCCTCCAGAGCAGCCGTGGGATTTCTAGAAATACTCGAAGCCCTCTCAATGAGCTGAGCATACTGGCCGTCAATGATGCTTCCATAGACTTTCGTAGTGTAGAATGTGGCCCCGGACCCGTCCGCATCCACAGTTTTTCCCTCGTTCACGGAGAGGAGTCCAGTCGGAGTCGCGCTCGGCTCGTTGAGGAAAACAGTCTCTGCGGAGGCGGTGGGTCTAATGAGCTCCGAAGTGCTCTCCAGAACTTGAGCGTAGATGCCGTCAATGTAAGTGCCATAGACGTCCGTGGAGTGGATTGTCGTGGTCAAGTCGACCACTTCGGAGGAGATAATTGTCGAGAGGAGACCGGTGGGCAGGTCGTAGTCGTCATCCGCCTGCTGCTGATCATTACTCACGATCTCTGGTTTGACAGATCCGGATCCGATCGCTCGCCCGCCAGCAATCGCAGGTGTGGCTGATGAGGGGATTGCGGCGTCCGGAGAGACAGAGGCGGATCCAGAGAGAACGTTCGTAACCGTCTCCAGACGACTCGTCACAATCGTTTCGTCCTTGACGTAGGACGTGGTGTAGTAAGTGTAGGTTGTAAAGTAGGTTGTGAGCTCCACGTCTGCGACAGTGGCCGTGGGCTGGATTTGGTTCTCAGTGTCTGATTTAGAGATGGACGTTGCAGCGGCGTCATCTACCCCAGGGGTGACCACATTGGATACAGTCTCCTCCCGGCTCGTCACGAGCGGAGTTCCATCGTGGAAGGAAGTGGTCCAGTAGGTGTAGGTTGTGTAGTAGGTGATCGGATAGGTGGGCTCCGCAGAGACGACGGGTCCACCGGCCGTTTCCACTGAGTCCGTGCTCGCGTCCTCAATCGTGTCACTCGCGATATTCGTGACTGTCTCGAGGCGACTCTCAACGGTGGAGGAGCCACCTTTGTAGTGCGTCGTGTAGAATGTAAAGGTGGTAAAGTATGTTTTGAGTGCAGGGGTCGCATTGAGTTCATTGTCATCCGCCTCCGAGTCCGAGGACTGCTGAGATTCTTCCTGCTCGTTGGAGGAGGGTCGGAGAGTGGTGCCTTCGGAGCCGTCCAGTTCGTAATATTCGGGATTGGACGCCTCGGTCGTGACCTCGGGCTTGTCATCAATCGTTGACAAGGTCGTCTCGCTCCGCTCGCTCAGATGGCTCCCAACTTCATTCAAGTCCGAAGTGTCATCATCGTCCTCTGGGAGGGCATGGGCTTGACGTCCACCCACCGTTGCGGAGGGACGAGGAACATTTCGGCCAGAGATCTTGGTCGGCTCGATGCTGCTCCCGGTGTCCACAATGCCGGAGCGGAGGACGTTGTCCCCAACCACGACTTTAGTGTAAGTGGCGAGGGAGCTCTTGATGATGGATGTCCCCTCCTTGAAGGAGGTCGTGAGGTACGTGTAGGTGGTGTAGAATGTAGTTTCCTTCCCGTAGGGAACGGGGGAGGTGACGTCCTCCTCCGTCTCTCGCTCCTCCTCGTACTCGTAGCTCTCGGGGGAGGACGGGGCGGCCGTTACAGGCTCGGAAGCTTTCGTCACGGTTGGAACAATATTTGTGAGGACTTCAGTCCGGCTCTGGATGGAAGTATCCTGTCCATTGAACAGCGTCGTAAAGTACGTGTAGGTGGTGTAGAATGTTTTGTAGATTGTGGAGCTGCCCAAGTCTTGGGAAGCAGTGGCTTCAATTTCCTCGGAGGGCTCCTGCTCCGAAGCAGGGGAGGCAGACACTGGGGCTGGTTCCTCCACGGCGCTGGATGAGGATGGAGTTAGCTCCGGAGTTTTAGACAGAATTTTAGAGCGACGGATCACAGAGAATTTTCCGGAACGAGAAGCTGAGGGTCTGATCAAACTTGCCTTCGTTTTGAGGGAGGAGGACAGTTGGGAAGAGGAGGAACTGGGGGCGATCTTGATGGAGGATGAAGGACTATTACTGCTGGCAATTGCTGCACTGGAAGTGGGAGCGGAGCCCGACTTGGAACCACCTCCCTGAGTCATTGTGACAACATTGGAAATAATTTCCTCCCGACTCGCAACACTGCTAGTTTGTCCAGTGAAGTAAGTAGTCAAATACGTGTAGGTCGTAAAGAATGTTTTGTACACGACCTGAGCACTCGTCGGCTCAATATCGTCCTCGTACTCTTCCTCTGTCGTATTCTCCGAAGAATTTTTGGAGGCTCTCACTCCCTTATTTTCATGAGCTTGAGATGGGGAAATGGCTGCGGAGGAAGAGGAGCTTGGAACGACATTAGCAAAGGTTTTCTTCACGAGGCCAACGGCTGTACTTGTGATTTCCCGGGATGTGACTGAAGTGATGGTGGTGTCATCCTGAGGGAGGAAGTAAGTTGTGAAGTAGGTGTACGTCCTGTACAGGGTGGTGGGCAGAGTTCGGGTAATAAAGATGGTTTGCTCGGAATCGTCTGAATCGGGGTCGGAGTTGGAATCTGACACTTGGCTGGATTCCAACTCGGTCTGAGCAGAGTCGGGTCTCTCAAGGTTGACCAGTTGTTGCTCGTGTGGCCGGCCGACAACCCTTCTCCCCGTCTCTATTTCATTGTCGTGCTCATCATCCTTAGTGCCCCTTGTTGAAGACTCGGAGGAGCTGCTTGTGGTGCTTCTCATCGTTGTGGTGATCTCATCATACTGTGAGTCGTCCTCTGGAGATCGATCTTCAGGTGCTTTCACTGTTGTAGCTGCTTCCTCCTCACTGGACTTTTGCTTTTGGAGCTTTTGCAGTAGTTGTTGTTGTTGCTGGCTCTTTCTGGTGGTAGACTCCGTGCTACTGGAGGTGGTGGAGCTGGTGCTGGTTTCCACTTTGATTGGCTCAGTGGTGGTTGTCTCCTCTTCCTCAGCTTGTTCCGTCGTGGTCACCTCATAATTTATGATGGTGGATGGTTTGGTGAATTTAGAAATCTTGGTGGGTCTAATGGATGTAAATAGACTTGACCGATCTACAGCCCGACTGACGCCAGGAATGATAACGCTGGAGGTGCTCTTAATGATTTGAGCGTAGCTCTCCCCGATAAATGTCCCATAAATGAGGGAGGTGAAGACGGTGGTGGTCTTGTCCTTCACGACGGAGCGTCCAATGGATGTGACGAGGCCTGTCGGGTTCACCTTGTCCGTTTGGTAGACGGCAGTGGTGGCGGTTGGGGCGGTGGAGGAGGGGGCTTGATGGATAGTTGTGACGTCAGAGGAGCGTGGGAGAGCTGGAGTAGCTTCCGGTGACAGTTGTGAGGAGGAGGAGGAGCTGGAGGATGGGCCGAACTTGGGATTCTTTGGGAAGAATCTGGATCTAGATTGTGGCTGGAAAAGAGTTTTCCTCGAGGGTGGTGATGGGGATGGGCTCGGAGATGGAGACGGAGAGGGAAGTTGTGGAGTGGCGAGGACGGTGGCGTACGTGACTGTCCTCGATTCATGTTTTTGTTGGGGTACAACTCTCGAGTCTGGAGATTCATCCAAATTGGCGAAGACGGTCTGAGTTCCAGAGACCAAGACGGTGGTTTCACTTGGAGCCAGCTCTGTTGTAATCTCGTCCTCCACATCTTCAGGACTTTCGTGGACTTTTTGTGAGGGTGTTGTCGTTGTGATGTCCTCCTTGGGTTCCTTTGTAGTGGTTCTTTGTGTCGTTGTGGTTGTTGTTGTTGTTGTTGTTGTCTCTTCTGTGGTTGTAGTATCTTTCTTGGGAGGAGGAGCTGGAGAAGTGGCAGTCTCTGAGGATGGTTCTTCAGACAAATCAATCTCTCTCTCCGTAGTGGTGCTATAAACGAATCGGGTGGGCTCCACGGTCGGAGTCCTACTCATACTTGCTTGGATTCTCATATCTTCGATGATTTTCGTCCTTGGCGTGAAGACGATGACCGTATTTCCGACAGTGGTGGTGAAGTCTGCAAATCCAACGTAAGTCACAGTGGCTCTCCCTGTACTCGCCGCGCTCTGGAGATCATTGTCTGCCTCAGAGTTTAAAAGATCCACGAATGCCCGGTTGCTCCGGTAAGATTGGGGTGCGGGCTGTTTTGGAACAATTGCAAGGAGAGCAGGGAGTCTGGGTGCGGGTTTGGGTGTTGGTCGTTGGAAGACGGGAGCGGAATTTTTCTTGCTTGTCGTTTTCACGGAGGAGGTGACGACGGTATCTTCCTCTGGACTCTGTTGTCGCTGCTGCTGCTCCTTACTCTCGGAGCTTGTGATGGCCTCGTAGCTGGGGGAGTCGTACTGCTCCTGCTCCTGACCCACGGTGAAGGTGGGCAAGGACGCGGGTGGGAGGACTTGAGTTGGTGCAATGGAGTTCACATTCCCGGGCACTTTCCTTCCTCTAGGGATCTCGTTTTCATCCATGAAACGGGGAAGATTGCTGGGCATATTTCCCAAAGTGAGGACAACCTGGTCGATTCGGGGATCACTTGGAGTGCTCCCATCCGTTGTCTGTCGTGCCCCGTCCACAGTGATCAAATCCTCAAGTTCGGATGACGGCTCAATCTCAACTTCCACTAAAACTCCGGGCATGTTCTGACCTTCGATGGAACCATGGACTGTGATTCTCTCATTGTTAGCCGGGACAATCACTTTGAGATCGTGTGACATGTCCAGAACAACATTTTTCCCATTTGTTGGACCATTCTCAACGTGAATGGCGGTCTGTGGGCTCATGCCCAAACTCTTACTAGCCTCGATGACGGTATTCCCAAAGAAAAAGAGGAACGTCTTCATGTTTTGAATGTACGTCCCTGTGAAGACATTGTAAGTTGTTTGGTCCCCAGTAGGACTGTCCGTGTGAACGAATTTCCCATGAGTCCCCGTCACTTTGACCTCGGTGTCCTTATTTGGGCGGAAGGCCCGGAGACGGTTCTCATTTTCGATGACTCCAACCTCAGCCACGATATTCTTTCCGCTTGAGTCAAAATGCCCACGGAGTTCTTCGGGTAATAGGGTACTCCGGGCTTCAGAGGCGACTCGTGTAGGGACAATCACTGTTTTAACTCGACCCCCAGCAGCATTATTCTCTTCGAACAAGTAAGCTGATTCTAAATGCTTGACTTCCGCGACGGGTGTGGCATAGATGGCCCCTGCGTCAAAAATGGAGCCAGTGTTGGGTTCCCCATTGGAGTTGCCGACGGCGGTGGCAATGATTTTATCCGTGTACCATGGTGGGTAGTGGACGTCGGAGTAGCTGGACACGAGTTGAGCATAGGTTCCGTCAATGTAAGTTCTGTAAAAGTCGGTGGTGTGAGCTGTGGTGGCGTAGCCATTGATCTCATTTGAGACGGTGGAAGCAATGAAACCAGTTGGTTTAATCAGATCCAACATATCACCACCCTCCGTCGCCTCAATGGCGTGATAAATTCGGGAGCTCGTCGAAATGACTCGAGCGTAGGTGCCTTTGATGTAGGTGGCAAGGACTTTGGTGATGTACTCGGTGGTCGTGCCGGCCGTGACGAAGGAGCCCATGGTGGTGGTCAAGAGACCCACGGGACGAGTCCGGCCTCGATCCCCACCGAAAAATGTGGTGGTAGCTCCCAAATTGGTCACCCGGGAAAGTTCTGTGTGATAGAGATAGAAAGAAGGAAGGTTGTACTGGGTGCGAATGTCATGCAGTTAGTTGTAAACATTTTGTTTTAAATTTGTTTTGAATAATGAAAATTAAAATCAAAGTATTTTGAAAATGAAAAGAGGAAACGTTTCATCAAATAATAGGAAACAAACTATTTAGTTCAACAACGTAAATATGAAAATTCAGATATAATAATGGTCGCTTCTTCCAGCAAAATAAATATGTAAAATGTATTTATATAAAAACAAACTTGTTTTGGCTTTCAAAACATTAAACAGGTACAATTAAAATTTGTCTTGAAAATGAAAATCAAAGTATATTCAGAATTTTAGCTCGATTTTAATTCAATTTCATCAGTAATTGATTTAAAATAATTTTTAAACGCTCTTTTGTGCTGGTTAGATTTCAGACCACGATTAATAATTAAAAGAAATCACTACGAAAACGTCATTATTTAAGTAGATACTGGAGTTACGAGTATAGAGAACTATTTTTGCATTGACGAGACACAAAGTACTTGAATAGAATTATCAATTGATATAAAGATATTTTATAGTTTCAGAGGAAGAAAGTAATAATGTTATTATTACATTACAGTTAATAAGCATCACATTTTCATAGCAAATTGAAAGAAGTCATTACGAAATGATAGGGAGAAAGAAGAAGCGTGCAGTTTGTATGTATGGCAGATAGTATATATTATTTAGATTAAATTTTGAAATACAGCAGAATAAGAAGTTTTTATCATGACTCTCATCATATAAAAATTATATGCGAGGAAATATAGATTTGACAGGATTTTAAGAATCTTTTCAACAAAATAAATAATAAATGTTTCTTGGCGAAATTTTCAATGGCGGAATAGATACAAGAACAAAAATGACAATAATACCGATGATACCGATAGATAATGGCAAAACAATATAAAATATTGAATTGATATGATTACAGATATATTATGCAATGAACCGTAGACTGTGTTATACATGCTTATGAACTACATGTACATACCTTTACTATTTTTCTATTTCGTTCTGTAGCACGTGCAACGATAGTACTTTGTATGTAAAGCCCTAGATATAGGTCCCTCAAACCTAATAATACTAGTAATGTGCGTTTATCTGTATTTATGATTGAAATTTCCTCAAACATTTCCCAGTTGAATCTATATATATAAATCCCTATAATTATATGCAGTAATTTCGTAACTGATTCAAATATT
>JAQFZE010001633.1:0-17129 GCA_034695245.1 Dicyrtomina saundersi | reverse complement strand
TCCTACATGCTCTATCTGTCTTATGTACACGTGTGCTTATCTCAACTGATTTACAGTTATATTAATAACGTATATCAGAATATCCGGGACACAAAGGGATTGGTCGTCCTCGACCTAACGTCCCTGCAGCTGAATTGTAGTAAAAGACAGATAAACTATGTAGTCCGTAAAAGGTAAAAAATTAAAACTATTTCTAACAATCAAAAATAATAAAATTACAAACTAGTATTTTAACATTTTTTAATTTTTTTGTGACACCGGAGTGTCCTAAAATAAATAACAATAGGTAAAATACTAATATCGTGAAAACATTAGAGCGCTGGAATTTTTCGTTATGATTAATGATAATATGTTTTGCACGATAACTACTTTCATAACGAGAATATCGCTGGATTTATAAATCCATAAAATTGGTAGAATAAACCACAGTGTGGTGTACAGTTTTTGAATTAAAACCTTCAAACTGAATTTGATGTGTTGAAGAAATAATATAGTACATATAGTTCCAAATAAAAGCACGAAACGTATTATTGATTGTACAAAAATTTGATTATCGTGAATTGAAAAATATTCAAAGTTGAACACAGCTGGAAGTATCGATAATATATGTAGCTCGGTTTTACATTTGGGTGAAGAATGGTAAAAAAAAAATTTTTTAATATTAAATAGTGTAAGGAAACAGAGAGCAAATAATAGGGCAAGAAGAAAATAGGAAAAGGGTACAAAATACACGTGGAATATATTTAAGATTCATTGTAGACAATATGTGAATTGGATTACAATAATTTTAATAGTTCTGTTTGTAAGAATTTCAGAAGACCATTATTGGTAAATTCCGATGGTGAGGGGATGACTGAGGAAGAACTTGATTGGACTTATAGGATGGTACATAGCTAGATTAATTTGCTGACCATTTTGAGAGAGAACAATGAGAGTCGAGATTGATACCCCGTGAAGGAGGGATGATCCTCAATTCCAAGTATAAGTAAGGAAAGATCAACCAAAGGATGTAGACCAATTGCTGTTAGTAATCAAGTCAAATTGTCATTATCAAGGCTTTGCATATTCCATATGTATTTGCACCGGATGACTTTATCCAGGGAGTGGAAGAAAACATCAAGGTATAATAGGATGTGAGGAAACCCAAAGATGTAATGATCAGAACTAGATACAACAAAAACAGAATAATTTATCATTTGGTATCGAATGAAGTATGTTTGAAACAATGTTATATTTAGTAATCAGATGCTGTTGGAGTTGAAGGAAATGGAGGTGGATGAATTTTCTCTTCTTCAGGTATCGCTGGATAAATTGGAGTGAATGCTCCTGGAACCGGTGGAGTATATAATGATGGTGTAGGATTGTTGGCAAAATATCGTAGGACTGCGTCATCGATTTGTGCGTTGGTCAATGTGATACACGGTGGATTCTGATCGAGTGGAAAAGGTGTAAGTTCCGTCTCATCCATGATGGGAAAGGTTGGTATTAACGTGTGGCAGGTACAATATTTGCGATACAATGTTACTATTTTATGACGATAATAATATATTACAAATCCGATAGCACCAATTTTAACAAAGAAGGCAAAAACTAATAATACACTTATTAACATAGATCTGAACGGTGAGATCACAGTCTCTCGAAGATCTCGAATGATCCGGAGCATATGAGGATTTTTGGGCTGACCACTCAGTTGAGCGTCGAGCACATCTTCAAGTGAATACCGTGATTGCATCTTACGCATCATTGAAAACAAAGAATCAGAGCCTGTAATCTCTTCCGTCGTATAAGCGCCTTTAGACTTAAAACTTAGCTTAGGAAGTTTCGTAATATTAGCTAATCCACCACCTGGGGTAGGTAGGGAAGGCAAATGAACAGGAGTAGTTCGATTGGATAATAATAAGACTAATTTGCCGGTGTCGAAGTAATATGGAGTCATATCACTACAACTGATATTAGTGGGTCGATCTAGAATTTCATGGGATAGGGGACTTAGGTAACCTAAGTGACGGTCATGTTGCTGTAAATATAACACTGGGTGTTCAAGAATACATGTTTCACGAGGCTGAAACATGTATTCCTTAATTACTTCACATGAATAGACAATAATTGCATCGCCGGAAAGTCGGGCGGAATAGTATTGTTGTCCAAAGAGGGTACGAATGAGTAAAGAGGGCGAACCAGATTCTGCGAGATAACGTAGCATAGTTAATTGTCTCTGGTTGGCTCGACATACTTCCAGATTAAGGAGTTGGATATTACTATTGATTTTACGATCTACGAGCTCGTATAAAAATTGAAATCTTCCATTTGACTGAGAAGCAGGCAAATGGGTCGCCAGTACGTGTTGTTGTTGAGCACGAACGTAGGGTAGGACTGAGTCTTCGTCAATTTCATCGGCGTATGTAAGCGTTTGACGTTTATCTCTTTTTAAATGCCGAGTTGTCAACTCGCGTAAGTCAGTAGTTAAAACTATTGAAGTATCAATACCGTTGTAACGAAGTTGGGAAATAAAAATACCTTGATTAGAAAATCCTATTGTAATATTACATTGGGTGGTTCTTTGAACTTCGCTAAGGGCCATTTCAGCTTCAGGACAAATAAGGCGTCGGCCAGAATAAATACAGTCGGTTTGTAAGTATTCTTTTAGACGACATTGATTCACCTGTTGTGGCTTCCAAATGATATGACCTTTTTGGGAAGGGCATTCGCCTGTATGATACAGACAAGATTCAACTAATGGAGTTGAAGCTTGTATGGTATCATCATTATTGAGTGCAATAGAAACAGTAAGAAAATAATAATTAATAATTGTCTGAGTTAAGTGGTACGGATAGGACCATTCAAGGGTGATTTTATGTTTAGTACCAAAGAGTTCAGTATGAATACGCGTCATGGTTTCACCATTAGGGGCTAAGCCTGTGCGAACCATGTCCTTGCATTCAAGAACTGTCAATTTTACCTGAGAGTGCGTAATTTTTTCTTGATAGTCTCCGAAAAAGGACCAACGCCGAAGGACGTCGGTTTGTGTTGAGTAGCATTCAAACCCTGATATAGTAATTTTGGAAATATCCGGAAACCATAATGAGATGGTGACCACTTTTGCGTCCTGCGGTGTTTCTAAGAGAGGGCAATCGATATGTTGAGGTATGCGGTATCGAATACCTTCACGGTGTCCACCGCATTTGAAAATAGGTGCTGATTTAGGATCCATATTGGAGAAATAACTATAAATCTCGGTATCCTGGTCCGGAGATCCAGTGGTATTTTCTGCTGAGGAGGAAGATAAGCAGAGAAGAAAAACTATATGGTAGAGGATATACCTAAAAATAAAATGATATTACATAACATAATTTCTTGGGTGGATATGAATTTTTTGGCAGAGAGTTGGAGATACTGACGAATGAAATCTAAGAGACGAAAAAGTAAAGAAAACAAATCAATAATTTTAAAAAGAATGTTATTTTTATGGAGTTGAGTGTTCTAGTCTGTTCGCGTCTCAAGGCTACAATTAGTCTTGGGATGTGAACGAAGGATAGTTTGTTCCATTGAATCTAGGAAACCTAAATAATTGGTCTGTTGGTATTTAAATACAACTGGGGTTTCCGTTGTACATTGAGGACGATCCAACAAGAGATATTGGTTGATCGGTTCACATTTTTGCAAATCAACAAAACCGTGATTTCTTTTAACGCGGTAATGATATGTGAATGGGTTCAAAAAATCTGGAATAATTGTATTGGCTTTACGAACAAAAAACTCTGGGATTGACAAATATAGGGAAGAAATTAAAGAATCGGAAATAGAACGGCGGCGACGGGTGTGACCGTGATTGTCCTGCGAAATCCAATTTTGTACTAGAGCTTGAGGAGATGTTATCATTCGATCGCCAAACTCCCCATCTAATACATTGGGTGTTGTAGAAATAGGAAAATCAAAATTACAGGGATTGGAAGATGTATCAGATTGTGCGATTAGATCCAGAGCTGGGCAAGCCAGTCGAGAACCAAATTGCTTACAGTTTAATGGCTGCTGCAGAATATCAAGACAATTATTTAATGCAAATTTGTCCCAAACGACAATACTATCATCAGAGGTACGACAGGCGCCCTGTGATGCTGTACAGCCTGGAAGGACAGAACTAAGAGAGTCGGAAATAGTCGTGCTATTTGATTGAAACTTGATTTCCGTAGGGACTATGAAGAAATTAGTGACTGTAGCGCCTACGCGCCCATTAATTAGCTTAGTATCTGAAGCGTAGTATCCAGAACCTGTATTTTTTAGTCGATGCCCGGTGGGAGCTCGTTTGGATTTTTTCATATTGATACAAACTTGAGGAGATACTGGTATAAGCCTGTGATTAAATCGGGTAGGTTGTATGGAGGAAAGTCTATGAGTTTGAATAGTTTCAGTTTCTCGGCCGATACACTCGACTGCGGGATGAGTCAAGGACCATGCGAATTTGTCATAATAGAAAGAGATTACCGGTGTAGGTGTAGAGTCAATGTTTAAGAGAGTGTAATTTAGTCGATCGAGAACGGTCCGGCACATATATAAGGGGTCAGTATGTGAAGAGGTGATATATTGTTGTAAATCCAATGGAGCAGTGACTTCAGAGATGGATTGTTCATAGTCGTTGTCTTCGGGTACAATCCAAGGCGTTGGTACTTCTATTGCTTGGATAGAAAGAAGAAGAGCGAGGAAGGTGAAAGATAGCTGGAGATAGTGAAACATGTTAACTGGAATAGAAAGAGCAGTTACAATTTGAAAGTGGTTATATTAAAAGAGTTCATTATGTCAGTAGCGAGTAAGGAACGGTTCGTGCGGATTTGGTCACATAAGGAGTAAGCAGGGAAGGGGTAGTAATAGGACTTCCGGTTGAGTAAGGCAACATATAGCTTGTTTCTGGAACGGTATATAATAGGAGTACTGGATTTACAATTTAGGGATGGGATATACTCATATTCGTGAATATGCTGACACTTATCTATGAATGCATAATCTTGTTTAATAGTGATTTTAAAAGAAAAATCTGGAATAGACTCAGGATCTTGAGAAAATTGAGCGATTAATGAGGGCGAAAGATCTTTGTTTAGAAAATTAGCTTTGAGGGATAAATAATCATCGGCTTGTTGTAGTTTGAAATTATAAGGAAGAGGTTCTGTGAAATGTAGGTACTGGAGGAAAGCATCGCGATAATATGTAGTATGACGCCGAGACCGGATTTTGGGTGGTTTCATGATGGGTAAGGAAGGAAGGACTTTATAAATAAAATACGGGTGATAGGTATCGGTTATTCTTTCGTAAGTCGGAGGAATTTCTATCGGGGATCGAAAAGTGGCTGCACAACTATGCTGTTCGTTTTTGACCAGATCTAGCATTTCGAGTTGTAAACAAGACGTTTTGTCGGATATAACAGTACATGTTATTGGTTCAATAGCTAGTGAAAAACAAGATCGTATAGTATTACTGTTCCAGAAAAATATACCAACTTTGGTATGTATTCGTCCTGTATTGGGATGAAATTTATCAATATTGATAGATGGGATATTGATATGAGTAGCATTACCGAGAATGTTACGTTGCCGAATAGAGTAGAAGTAATTAAGATGGGACCTACTTGAATTATAATCAGAATTTAAAATTAGTTGTGATTCATAGTATGCTGCATAAGGTTTAGTACGAAACAGCATTAATGGGTGACCTGTCGGGGTTAAACCAGAACTAATCATTTGTTCACAGGTTTGTCTGCTAATAAATTGTGGAATAAAATAGGAAGGAAGGTGGGAGATGATATGATTTTTGTTGGTAGAGGTATAGTTGAAACGACCATAGATACATTCCCAACCGGTGGCTTTAATTAAGACCGAAGAGGGATGGTAATGCATGTGGATAGTGTAATTTGTAGGAGATGTATTGGTAGGATGATGATGGTAGATTCTAAAATCTAACCCTGATATAAAAGGAGCACAGAATTTCAATGGTGATGATTGAAATACTGGTAATGGAAAAGGTAAGACAGAAGCCCATGATTTATTAAAGTATGGTGAATCAGAAGAGATAGCGAAAGATAGTAAGAGCGCATTAGAGATCCCAATAAGAGTTAATAGTAGATTCCTAAAAACCAATGAAAGAAACAAAGACAAAAATAATAATTGTGAACATAATGAGAGTAGAACAAAGACGTAACTGAGGCATAATAAAAGAAAAAAAAATGTATTAGTTTAAATACCCAAAGGAGAAGGTAATTGAATGAGCTGTAATTTATCTTGTACGTAGGTATGAGTAGTGTATTGTCGGGAACAGTTTAGTGTGATTGGATTATTTTCAATGCGGCGGGTGGCGAAGTCCGCGAAAGATAAAATATTAAGGCCATTGATAGTGTATAATATCGGGGATCGGGAATAACATGAATCGTAAGGTAATAATGTGTAAGCGTTAATTTTGAAACATTCATAAATATTTAAATAACCGTTAATATTGTCCGCCTGAAAGGTAGCTAGTGGTTGAATAACGGATGTCATAGTCATTTTTTTATTAAAATAAGAAAAAGGGTCAATTTCTAAATGAGACGTATTTGAGGAAACTAATTCAAAATCAGGGGGAGTTTTGAAAGAAAGAGAGTGAGTGCTAGGAAAATACTCAGAATCGAGAATGTTACGTAAGGTTGGGCAATTTAATTGTCTACCGGTGACGGTACATTCGTCCGGATTATTGAGGTTGTCGATAGCCTGAGATAATGCTGTGTCGTTCCAAACTAAAAGTTCATTATTGTCGACATGGCATTCGCCAAGAGAATATGCACAATCATAGGACTGATTGGCACTGTGAATGCGTAAGTCTTGTGGTATAATATGTAAAGTTGTATGATAGAATGAGAAATTTTCGATAGTTACCGTAAGATCCGAATTACCAGGAGTAAAAACCCGAGGGGTTAAAGATGTGGTATATTTACCCATAGAAAGAGTCATGGTATCCCCTTTTGGAGAAAGGAAAGTTTTGTACATTTGATGGCATTCTGCTGGGGAGATGATAGAAGGAACGCTCAGCGTGTTCTGTACGGTAGATATATTAGCTTGTTGTGAGATGGTAAAAGTGGCTCTTTCGCCTTGGCATGAGACGGCATTAAACTTCAAGGTCCAGGAAACGTCATGCCAACTGTAGTTCAGTGTCGCAGTCTGGTGGTACGAGGCCAAGGCAGTGGCGTAAGGAGTAATGAGGAAGGGGTTGGTATCCCACATGAGGTTTGAGAGACGGTTGTGGCATTCCATTAATGGTATGGATTTAAAGGTTATGGCAGGCAAGGAGGGTAGGGATATGATAGAAGAGACCGTGTAATGTAGAGATAGAAAAAGGAAACACAAAATCGGAGTCCTAGAATATAGAATGTAATTCACGTGAAAAAAAATATTCTAATAATAGGTACGTGCCTAATTTGGAGCAAAGCGGACAGGAGGACGACTAATACGACCGCTACGTGTAGATATATTAGTTGGTATTGATACTACAGGAGAAGTAGTTGATGTGTTGGAGTTACTAGGTACCGTTGGTGCTTCTTCAACAAACAAAGGAGTTTTTAAACAAGGAGATTCAGGTGGAGGGGAAATAGAGGTTGGAAAGGAATCACGTATGGTGCTGGTACTTATCCATAGAGGACATTCCTCAGTGGAAATAATTGGCCAATAAAATTTCAATACTTGCAAAAGTGAAGTCTGTATAATTGAAACTGACGAATATTGTTTTGGAAATTGTTTATACGCTAGGCATAATAGAGAGCGACTATTTTTTCGAAAATCTCCCGTGGTAGAAATATAACAAATAAATTTGAATGTGAGTAAAAATGTCCATATATATGATGAATTATTAGGTAGGTAAAAAAATAATTTTGCTTTTTTCGAAAATTTTACTAAAAATAAAAATATTTCTTGCCATATGGAGGGATTATTAGAGATTTTGATTTGTAATATTTTTATGACTAATGAAGCTGAGTCATCGGAAAAATAATACTTTTGAACAAAATGAGGAAAGTTTGCGATAGTACCTTTACTTTCAGTAAGGGATAAAATTGTATCTTTGTGGGAAATAGACAAAGGAAATGTAGGATTATAGTCGGAATGTGTAAATAAAATATGGGTATAATCAGAATTATGTATCGTCTGATGGGTGAATTTGTGAATGTCCAATTGTCCAGAAAGAAGTATTTTGAGTTGAAATTTGTCATTTGAGGCTTTTATAGGAGAATTAATGTCAATAGCGGGAATGTCTGATGGTATTGAGGAAAACCAAGACATAATAGTATCCCATGAGTTATTTGAATGAAGTATTTGCATAGCTTTATAAAATCTAAATAACCATTCGACTTTAGACTGATTTATAGGGTCAGGAGGATAATCCTGAATACGAAGAAAATATGGTTTGATTTTATCTATGTGTACGATAGTTGTAATACTAGTATCTAGATGTCGAACTTCGTAATTAACGTCTGATTTTTTGGAAATTATTTCATATGGACCGTGAAATTTACGCGTGATCGATGGTTTGGCATGTAATGGAGTACGGACAACATTTATCATTACAAGGTCTCCAATTTCGTATGAATTCGCTGCTCGTTTCTTATTTTGAAAGTTCGTAAATACACGCTGAGCTGCCTGGATAGCTTTTGTAGCTTGCGCTCTAATGTGTCGTGCTTCAGTTACACGATTCGATTTTACTTCATTGGAAGTAATGGGTAACATAACATCCAGAGGAAGGATGGGCTTGCGTGCAAATACAATTTCAAATGGGGTTAGTTTCGTAGAAGCTTGCACGGCCGTATTGATAGAAAATTGAATCTGTGGGAGACAGACATCCCATTGATCCTGTTGATCGGTGGAAAGCATAGTACGTATGGCGTCCTTGACCGTACGATTTTCTATTTCGCACTGACCGTTCGAATTCGGCCTATAGGAGGTAGTAAGGGCTTTATTTATACCTAGTTTCTTTAGAAAAATACGTATTACGTGAGCTGTAAAAGTCAAACCTCTGTCAGACTGGAGCCGATAAAACACACCGTAGTTGGCGATTAAATTCAGTAGAAAGGTAGCCGTTGTGTCTGCAGTTTGGTCAGGTGTAGCTTGTATTATCACGTATTTGGAAAAAGAGCAAATGGCAATAATGTAGTGACAATTTCCCCGAATTGTCGTAGGAAAGGGACCACAATAATCAATGGCTACTGTATGAAATGGAAAAGGAGGGACAGGAATAGCCTGTATCAAGCCTTGAGGTTGTCTATACGGTCGTTTGCCAGCCATGCAATTTTCACAAGAACGAACATAATGAATTATTGACTGTGCCATGCGCGGCCAATAATATTTATGTTTGATGCGAAAATAGGTAGTGTGAAAAGCTCTGTGTGAAGCGGTGCCAGTATCGTGATTTTCACGTATTATGGAATCGATAAACGCATTTGGAATTATCAGTTTCTCTGTATCATGATGAATTTTATATAATAAAGAGTCCCGAAGGATATATCCTTTGATATTTTTATTTGCCTCAAGAAGACGAATTTTATCTGTACAATAAGGATCTTCTTGTTGCAGAACTAGAATATCTGTATTTGATAAGAAATATATTGGAAAGTTTAATGGATCTTCGTTATCAATAGAAACGGAATTAGTGGAGTCGGTAGAAGGCAGTGGTTCTAAATAGTCTAATCTGCTGAGACAGTCTGCGGTGAAATGTTTTTTCCCAGCTCTATGCTGGACGGTGAACTCGTGTTCACGAAGGCGTAAATTCCAACGATATAATTTACCGGATTGTATTTTGGTATTATTTCGTAAACTCAACAGAGCAGAACTATCAGTAATTAAAGTAAATGTTTGTGCGTATATGTAAGGGCGGAATTTTTCGAATGCATGTAATACTGCCAAAAATTCTCGTTCGTGCGCACTATACTTACGTTCGGCGGAATTAAATGATCGAGACGAAAAACCGACAGCTCGTTCATTATTATTTTCCACTTGTAATAATGCTGCTCCAGCCGCAAAGTCAGAAGCATCAGTATGAATAATTATTGGAAGGTTGGGATTATAATGACGTAAGATAGGGGCTGTACATAAGCATTGACGAAGATGATCAAATGCTTTTTGTTGAGGTTCACCCCAAACATATTTAGTCCCTTTACAAAGTAAAGAATTAAGTGGTTGTGCTATGTGAGAAAAATTTGCAATGTAACGACGGAAATAATTAGCAAAACCTAAGAACGATTGTAATTTTTTGACTGAGGATGGAGGATCTAATTTGTCCAAATTCGCCAGTTTGGAATGATCAATTTCTAAACCCTGCTCTGAGACATAGTGACCTAAGACCAATACACGTTTTGAACCAAACTCACACTTCAAAGTATTTAATTGTAAATTAACTTCTTGGATGCTAGCAAGAACCGCTTCCAAATGGAGTATAAATTCTTCGAAAGTCCGTCCAAAAATCAATAAATCATCAAGGTACACCAAACAACCTTTATAGAGTACCTTGTGTAATGCTTTGTGCATTGCACGTTGAAAAATTGACGGAGCTGTGGTCAAGCCAAACGGGAGTACCTTAAACTCGAATAAACCGCGAGGGCATGTGAATGCCAGTAAATGTGTATCGTCAGGGTGAATGGCTACTTGCCAGTACCCCTTTTTGCAATCTATTATTGCAAAATACTTCATGCCATTTAATTGATCAAAGATCATGTCTATTCCGGGTAAAGGAAATCGATCAGGTTCAACATTTTCGTTGACGCGACGGAGGTCGCAGCATAATCGAAATGTCTTTTTTATGTCCGTGGCCGGATGAAGTTTAGATCTGTGTCCTTGTTTAACTATAATCATATTTGAGCAATATTGTGAAGATGAAGGCTGAATGATATCTGCTTTGAGCAATTCGTCAACTTGCTCATTGAGATATTCTAATTCGAGAGTGGAATACCGATATGCACGGGCATATACGGGTTTAGGATTGGGTTTTAACCTAATCCGATCAGCCTGTAAATTACATCTAGTTAAGGGCTCGCCTTCTTTATAAAAAACGGAGGAATATTTCATAAGTATATCTTCCACTATTTCTTTTTGTGAAGGAGTTAAATCTGGATGGATAGAATTTTTGATACCTAATCGAATCGGTGATGGGGGGGTTTTCTCGGGTTCAATATGTAAAAAGGAGAAAACGTGGCGAGGAGCTAAAATATTAGCATGAAAGAGTTCCGTGTGTGGTGGAATTAGGATTTCCTCACCATAATTATTTATATTCATATTTATAGTAAAGTTATCATCCGAGACGGATAAAGTTTGTTCACTAGAATCTAACATTTCGAATGGCATTAATGCAATCGGGCTTTGTAGATAAAACGTGTGATCGCTTAGTCGATGAGAAAGTGATGAAGGGGGATTGACAAGGACTTGAATTAAAAAATTAGATGTGTAGGCAGGAACTAATGTTGATTGCACGGTAGAAATTCGTGTGTAATCCCTACAAGGATGGGGTTCCGAAATAGAAAAAATATTAGATCGATTTTTTATGACACAAGGAATGGTAATACCATTTTGGATGGTAATAGATGGTGTCTGAAAATTTAGGGCTTGAACATGTCGTAAGAGAAAGGTATTCCCTAATAAACCTGGGAATGGAAGGTTGTCGGCAACATGAAAGGTGACTTCGATAATATTGTCGTGATCTAACTTGACTGGAAGTGTGATTGTCCCTAAAGTGTTTACAGGGGTGGGACCGATACCTCGGAGTTGTACTTTTTGTGCAGAAAAGTCTATATTATTGGGTAAGATAGATCGATGAATGAGGTTAATACTAGCGCCACTGTCTAATAAGAATTCAAAAGATTTTTCTAAAACGCCTACTTTGATATATATTAGGCAACATTTAGAGGATATTGAATGGAGGCTGTAGGTAGGGATGGAATGTTGTAATATATTATCTAGAGATAATGATGGTTGTGGAATGGAAGAGGAATGTGAAATGGACGTATCTGTATTTGAGCGATTATTATCACGAAACAATAAATTGGATAGGGATTGATGTGATCGGGCGGAGTGGTCTATTGACTCCGCCGCTGGAAGTTTAAATGCTGGTTTGATGTGGAAGAAGTATTACGGTTTTTGCATATGTTGGCATAATGGCCAGTGCGGTTACAAAGGTAACAAGTGACAGGATTGGTGTTGCGGCAGTCTCTGCGAAGATGGCCGGTTCGACCACAATTGTAACATCTGTTGGGGGGATGGTTTGATGTGTTGGGTTGATGTTGAAAAGGAGCTGAATGAAAGAAAGAATCGTTGCGCATACGATTATTACTTTTATTTTCTGGAAATGGGTTAATCCGAGACGGTGATCTGGAGTGAACAAATGGAGGTCGAGTAGATCTCGATGGATTCGAGTTATTCGGTTTTTCGAAAGAGACTTTATGCTGTTCCCGGTGTGGTTGTTGTTGAAATTTCGGTTTGTCGGTTTTTAATATTGGAGCAGGAGAGACAGTTTCAGCAGAAAACACAAATGAAGTATCTTTAGTGTTTTGTTTGTGTCGGCGATTTTCATCTTCGATGGCAAGGAAGGCCTGAAGGTCCTCAAGACGTTTGATCTTAGCTTTCTTGATATCGGATTCCAGTTCAGATCCTAAACCGGAGATAATTAGGGAAATTCGATTTTCATCGTTCATATCCGGTAGAATTTGAGTACTTGCTTGTAACATCTTATAGTAAAATTCGACGGTGGTTTCTTCGGGTTTTATTTTACATGTTGCTAGTTCCACAAATCGTTCGGTGGTAGTTTTATTATCGTATCTGTAGATAAGAGCTGTTTGTAATTCATCCCATGTAAAGGGAGGTTGTCCACGGTTGGATCTTTCAGTAATATGTACATCAAGCCATGTTTCGGCGGATTGTGTGAGGTAGGCGGGCAGGTGTTTACATTTGGCAGTATCGTTCCAATTATTTACGTCGCCTATGCGGTTGTAGTGTTTCAAGTAATTGCGAATATCTTCATTTTTATCGCCCGAAAATGTGCGAGGAATTTGAGTCAGTTTTCCGATACCTGTAGATGGATGGAGATGTAATTGTTGAAGATTACTGGTCATTTGTTGTAAACTATTGTGTAAATGTACTTGTGTATTTTGTTGTTGTTGCAATAGGTCAACCAATTGATTTGGTTGGATTGGAGAAGATTGATTTTGAGCATTTGGTTGAAAATTCATAAAGGGATTAGCGCAACCGTTGTATTGAAGATTTGGAGGATTTGCTGGTACATTCGGTGCATTCGGAGGATTGGCCATGATAGGAGGATTCGGTGCAATCGGTGGATTTTGGGCAATAGGAGGATTCGGGGCGACAGGAGGATTCGGGGCGATCGGAGGATTCGGGGCGATCGGAGGAGGGGTGTTTGGAACTGGATTAGGCATCGGATTTTGATTATGGCGATTGACATGACCGGGTTGCAGAATAGGAACCATTGATGGACGAGGTTGGTTGGGATGCTGTTGTTGTTGTTGATGGTTTGGGATGAGTTGATTATACGGTGGAGGTGGATAATTGTTAAAACCTGGGGGAGGGACATTACGTTGTTGAATAGACATTGCGTGGAGTGATTGTGAAGCATTGTGGGGAGGTCCATTGTGATGGGGATTAGAGTGATGAACGTGAGAGATTTGGCGAGGAATTGGAGAAATTGAACATGGAGGAAAGCCGGGATGGTAATGTTGAGCCATTGAAATAGAAGCGGAATATGGAGAATTATTTAACTGATGATTAGTTCGTGGTGATGGATTAGACTCAATTTGATTACGTCTGGAACGAAGATTATAATCGTGGGTAGGATTAATATAGGATCGAGGAACAGGTTTTTTAGAATTGGGAAATGGGGTGCCTTGTCGTGGCATTCTAGGTGTACATTCTAAATAAAAGGTAGATCATATATCATATTACAAAAATGTTTGTATAGTTCCTATGAAAAGGGAAATCTACATAGAGAAAAAAAAATAAAATACATGTGCACTTGATATCTTATTTACTGTCGACTATGTAATTTGAGACTACTGGATGTATTACATTTGGGAATTATGAGAATATGACCTACTCAGTCTTTTCGTTACTGTATTTATGAGAAGTGAATAAAAATCACGAGTATAGTGTCTAACTATATTGTAGAAGTAAAAACAAATTAACCTAAAAAATTATTCCGTGTGTAGATTAAAATCAAAAACCAGTTGTGGCCACGACATGCTCTAACCTAAGAAATTGAATTATTAAATGATAAGGGGACTACGGCAAGCAAAAATATTAATTATTCCCATAATTTTCTTCAACAAATACTTTCTTAAGTTAAACGGATCACAAATTGATAAAAACTGACTGAGTCTGACTGAATAACTGAATATTGAACATTAATTATTATACATCGTTGTTTACAGAAAAAAAAATTTTACGATACATCATTGACAAAGAGCAAAAAAAATAATGAAACGATGATAAAGAAAAAACACCATGTGGTTAAGGTCTGAAGAATTATGAATTCAACAGTTGATCAGTTAACTCACATTATAATATCCTCTGAAACAGGATTCGCTTGTAATCAAAAAAGTACAAGAATTCATTTGAACTGTATATCGGTATACCCTTAATTGGTTACCATATCTAGCTTGTCAACATACAACAACAAAAAAAAATTTAAACTATCTCGCTTGCTTGGGAAACATTACTACTTGAAAACTTGGAGCAAATAACAACCTAGGCTGGGAAGATGAAACGAGCACACGTATTCATCAACCATTTATATATAATAATACGAATCAGTAACATGAATAAAATACTTATTCATTTTTATATGGGAAATCTTTGACTTTATAAATTCTGAAATCGAGCTACTGAAGGAGCTGAACGTTCGGTGTGTCTGAATTGTTATATGAGATGGGTCTCCTAACACATAGGAGTTGATCAGCATCTTATACCAGAAACCTCTGAAACAGGCATTCTATAATGCATGTGGTATATACCATTAGTAGAATAATTTGATATGACACGAACTGTAAACTTGGTAATAGAAAAGTTGTCAAAACCACGACACTTAACTATCTATCCCATAATGCTAGGCACGACGGCGATCAGTGCGCCTCATCCGATGTCCTAACCATTATTGATATATGAAAATTCAAGGAGTATACTAAAGACCTACTGATATCTATAGAGTGGTGTTTGGTTGGCTATAGTATAGTACTTTGAAACATAACCACGTATATGAATGTGCTTTTACTGATTCGATTTTAAACTGAGTGCGATGACCAGAAACTACATGGTCCGCTGTGTAAATAAAATCATTATCATACTGAGATACGAAGAAGGGAACCTAAAACTACAGAAATTGAAGATGTGAGAATCGTTAAAATATTCCATCGGAGCGAAGCTAATAACGTCTGACACGTGGACAGCCAATAAATGGGTATGTCTAACCTAAATCGCATGTGGCTTTGATTATAATATACACGATGGGATAATTTGACTAGTGGAGGAAGTCAATGAAGCTGTTCTAAGAAACGAAGTTAAAGAGAGTGGAGTACAATGATAGGCTATAAAAATTATATATCTGCGATACCGGATATAGGTAGGGAACAAGTCGGTGAAGACGTATAAAGTCAGAACAGTTGGTTCAAGTCGTGGATTAGTATATTTGTAAGATAAAAAATACTAGGTTGCATGACCTGAAATTTAAGTGGGATTGAGGCGACATGAAAGGCAAACAAACAAAGTAACATGCGTAACAACACGGATGCTGAATTATGTGTATGGAAGTGATTATGATATCTGCGTACACATGCTAGAGAAAACACAAAGCTATAAGATTAATCACTTATAAAGATACAAAGAGAAAGATATATATCTATACGGAGACAAGACAAACAACGCTTTGAGATAAGCAAGAGAAAAAAAATAAAATGATCGTAGTGGGCAACTCATGATATAAACGAAGTGGCGTGAGAAGTTGGCATGTGCTATATTATGTACATAAGGTATATATAAAAAAATCAGTTATATATTGTTATATTTTTGTAGTGCGTCTGGGGTCTATCTAAAAAATGTTTTTAGAGAGTTCATCAGCCTAACGCACTGAGTGCCCGCTGAAACCGGTTACTGCCTTTCAATATATTCGCTAATAAGAATGTATATGGACATGTGCCATGACTTTAGGTACTTGACTACTTTGGATTTGTCAGTAGAAAATGAGGAAATGCTATGGGAAGTTAGCCAAAGGTTGAAAAGAGGTTACTTGGGGGAAAAAAATGCGTAGAAAAAAATTTTTGAAGTGTACTAAGTAGAAAGCCATGTGGTTATCTAGGGTGTGTGAACCTGTTGATATCGTGGTAAATTAAGTCGAAGAAACAACTTGAGGCAGAGGAAAGAAAAACTCGTGCTGACACGTGTGTAATATAAAGAGAGAATAATGCTTGGATGATGTATAAATGAATATACGGAGAAATTACAATTTATGATAGAGGCTGACTTTATCGTGACCTCAAAAATAAAGAAACTTTAAAGGGATGATAATGATAAAGTCGTTTTGGGAAAAACAAATAGCTACTGAGTATGTGATATATAGTAAAAAAAAATTTAAGTGTAGAAATGGACTAATAGCATTTTAGGGTTTGGTTTTAATGTACTTGTTTTTTAATATTTGGGAAAGACACAAGAAAAATTTGGTTTGTATGAGAATTATAAAGGAGAACAAAAATGTTATACATTCTATGCTGGGACAATTTTGTAGAAACTTACAAAACTTTGCGCAAAGAAAGTAGAACATTAAGGTAATTAAATTTGAAATAAGACGTGCTGATATTAATTCGAATAATTAAACAAGTTTCAGTTTTGTGCTCTTTTGAGGGCAATAATGATTGGAATTTGAAGACATAATGAAACATTGTGTTTGATTATTGCTTTTATGGGTACAAAAAAAATTAAAATTCGATTAAACAAAAAAAAATAAAGTAATAACGGAAAAAATAAGGGCACCGTGCTGACGGTAAGGCCTCTAGCCACCATTTTGTTACAACGTAATTATATATAACTACGATGGAGGGAGGGAGAGTATCATAATTGGGAAAGGGAGGGGACGCTCAT
>JAQFZE010001632.1:0-17130 GCA_034695245.1 Dicyrtomina saundersi | reverse complement strand
ATATTTGAGTAAAAATTTCTGGCTCTAGACATGCTTGGGCAAATTGAAAACAACTTCATCACTGTATCCGCTGCTATGCCTTAGTTCATATAAAAAATACTTTAATAGGTTTTGAAATACTTTCAAAATTTTTTAATCCCCCTAATACGGCCGATATTTTATGAAAATACCCTTTCGTGCGATGTAGCTCCTACAATTTTTGTCTGATTTTCAAAAAAGTGTAGTCTTGAATTTCCGAAAACACCATCTACAAAATAATTTCTGGGTTTTCACAAATTCAAAAAAATATTATTTTTAGAAAATGAGGTGTTTGTCTTGGTCTTTGTAAATTTGTTTTACCCAGGACGAAGACAAATACCTCATTTTCCAAAAACAAAATATTTTTTGAATTTGAAAAAACCCAAAAATTCTTGGTAGATAATGTTTTTAGAAATATAAAACAACACTTTTTTCGAAAATCAGACGAAAATTGTAAGAGTTACATCGGTGCTATTGAATTAGGAATTAACTTTCTGGTCAACTAAATATGGCGCCCGTTCAGTTAACATTAGCAAATTAATACTTTTAAAAATCCCACTTAGCAAGTCAAAATGCCCATTGGCATCATGTTCGTAAGCAAATCTAGTTTTTTTCACATGTTCTTTATAAAAAAATAAAAAGAGCCGATTTGGCGTGATCACTCTTGTGAACGTTTCTTTGTAAGTATTTTATAATATTTAAAAAATCTTACTAACGTGTTCTGGACGGGTGTAATGTTTTACAAAAGTATCGTAAAATGTTAAAGCAACATCTTTTAATAGGAACATAGGCCCAATATTAACTAATGTAATTAACTCTTTGCATGTATATCTTGTGCTTATTGACTTTTTCACTGAGTTTTCCTCACTAATAAAGAAATTATTTTCCACCCAAAGAAAGTTGTTTACAGTATCAACCCGAATTGTAGTTGACACTTCCTTGTTTAAGTAAGAACTTTTTGCTAAATGAAACTCCAATTTACAATATTTTATTGTTTTATTGCTTTTCATTGGTTGTTGAAGATCTAAATACGATTTAATCATTTCTATGGTATTTATTAATCAAACGAAACAAATTGTATTTTTTTAATTTATAATAGCATTTATTTAACCGCCCAAGTCTTTTTTGCCAATGTAGTTTAATTTTTGTTTAGTTCTGTTGCATTTAATATGAGGCATCTAAACATTTGCTATTATCTGCGGCAGCTTGCTGTCCTAAGTGTTGTTTCACCATATGGCTTTTGCCGTTGTTATATTTTATATATTCTAAAGTTGTATTCATTTAATTATACATTAAAGATAGCGTAATTGTTATTTCATCACCTCTATGATTAAATGGTTTCAGTTTCTCATCAGTCAACTATACAGTTATTATAATTATAACTGTCTGATTTACAGAATAAAATACAGCGTGAGTGGCATCCTCTTTAAATTTATAACCAGGTTGTACTTTTGGCGTGAATGAATAAATACATCAGGATGGTATACCATTTATAGCACATGCAGAAACTAAATCACAATGCACAAATACCGAGCTACTTAAATTAATATCAACAACAGTCCTAAAAAAATATCTATAATGTGATGGTTGTTTTGGTGTAGATCCTAATGTTTTGCTAATTGAATAACTTAATGTGAATTCAATAACAAAACTGGCAGGAATTTATATTACACATTTTGCGATAAAAAGAATTCAGTGTGATTGTTATTTTTTGTTGAAACCTCAGTATTTCTTTCATCAAAAAGCACTGAGTTTTCAAATAATTTACCAATACTATTATTTTATGACTACTAGTTATATCAACGAAATCTTCAACATAATTCTATATCTAAAATTTTTTTTTCAACGCTTGTAGGTATTAAAAAGTACGCATATATCTTTTTTTTGGCAATTTGTATTTCATTTAGTATAAATATTGGGGGATCATAAAAAACTGTTATATTGTTTTCATGTAAAATTATATTTGGTTTTCTTTCATTAAAATTTATATTAGGATTTCTTTATTTAATATTTTGAATTCTTTTAGAATATTTTCTTAGACGTGTATACCATTTGCATAACTCATTTACTATGTAATTTATTTATAGGTTAGAATATATATTTGTGAAAGCTGTTTATGAAAAATGTGATTTAAATTTATTTAGTATAAAAATTGCTAATGCTATAATATTTTTATCAATATTTGTATCTGTAGCGTGTATATAAGCTAATGTTGTTTCTAATTATTATACAAGATTCTTGGGATCATCTATTATAAACCGACTATTACTATCCTTTAGACTTCTGCCTTTAAAAACTACATCTGTATTACTTTGTTCTTTGTTTACTGATTGAATTATTATTTTTGTAAGATTAGGATTCAGCACTTAAATTACTAGTGTTGTCGTGGTAATAATCACCATAAACCATTAATCATTTTTTTCCCAGCTATTTGAACACAATTATCACCTAAATCTTGTGTTTGTTTTTCAGTATAATACCTATCTGTGTTAGTTTGATCATTTACATAAAGTTTTATTGATAAAGCATCATTTAATATGTTGTTTAAATATTTAAAAGCTATTAGACCCCCTTTATATTGTTATTAAATAATTTCTGGTACATTTTTAATAGCTAAGCAATTTTCATTTTCTTACTGTACAGATTAATTTGTTAGAGCTAAATTTTGTAATGATTAATCTTTTTATTTTTTTATTTTTTTATTTTATTGTATTGGTGTTGCAATTTATTTTTTAAATTTTATAGCCTATTGTCTACATCTTTTAAAAAAAGAGCTTATTTGTTGAAGTAATATAAGCCTTGTTTTCTTTGGTTTCAGATATATTTTCGGTAGCTTTTATCAAAGGAGCATACATTGTTTCTTGTTGTAATGCAAAATCATCATTTTTTGTTTTTTCAATAAAAAATTGCTTTTTTATTGTTCTATTATTTTATTTTATTTTTTCATTAGCTGTATTTGGCGTTGTATTTGTCATGACGTGTTTTATAGAATTCCTTGATATGATTTTGGTTTAATTACACTTTTTGTTACAATAGGTTTCATTTTTTTAACTAAAAGTAGGATTTTGTATTTCATCTACTGCTTTTAGTAATTAGCTATTTGCTTTTTGTTTATTTTCTTGATCTTTTTACATATTATACGATAAATTATGATGCATTGTTGCTTTGTCAATTCTATTGACAGGTAAATCTTCTTTTGCTATTTTTCTTGAAGTGCCTGATCCTAAATAATTACTTCTAGGATAATGTACCTCTGCTGTATATTTTCCAATATTATCAACAAGATTACCACCTATGTTAGTCTTTCTTGCTTAAATAGAAGTAAATGTTTTAGTATTACACACCGTGCATTTTGCTTTCATCATGTTTTTTTTTATATTTAGTAAGAAGTTGTTTAATTTATTTATTAGATGTTTGTGCTTTACATTTATAAAGCATACATTTTTAAATGTCTGATATGAACAGGGTATGTTTTATATTAAAAAATGTTATTTAATCGTACTTTGCGTAGCTTTTGCTAAGCATTCTGGTCCTAAGCACTGGAAGTACTTTAGTCTTGCTTTTGTAATTTATAAAATTTATCTTTAACAAACATATAAAAAGAAGAATTTTCAGCGGAGTTACGTTTTGATTTTAATGTTGAGTCACAATCAAATGAAATAAGTAAATCAGCTCCAGTTTAATTTCAGATTTCATTTAATGTTTAGTCTTATTGATGCAGTTGTTCCACTTTGAGGAAGAAAAATTTGTACCACCAAATATTTATTAGATGTTTGCCTAGTTGACAGACTAATAACTTTACTATCTTCTATTAAAATGACTGAATAACAGAAACAAATGCCAACCCTTAAGTGTGTCTTGGTTTGGCGGGCATGGATCAACACATCAATCATCCAAGCTACAAAATATTTCATTTTTAATCAAAGGATTAAAGTGAGAAGCAAACAAATATTCTAAAAAATCTTATTAAATAGAAAATTCTGCATCTAAAACTAAGGTCTGCAAAATATATAAATTTAAATAAAAAAAGAAGATAGTAATTGCGGCAATTTTTCATTAAGCTCCATCCCACTACCAAAGACTGGCTTGTGTCAAAACCAGCAATAACTACTACAACTAAAGATACTGAACCCTATACTACATAGTGCATTACTAAAAGAAATAGTTAAACCCAACAACGCAGTGACTACTCCTATTGTTTCTCCTGTCTGACAGTTTACATTACAAAGCAAGGCAGATTCTAAGCTTGAAGTTTAATAAAGTGTATTTTGTTTTTAGATTACATTACATGTATGGTACTGTTACATAAAATTACGAGCAAGTACTTTGAACTCTAAAAAATCAACAATCTCGCGTGTCAATGAATTCCCAGTCAGTGCCAGTAACTATCAAGTTTTGCTTTACCACCTAGATGAACATTACTTGACATACCCGACAGTCGAGCTAACTGAGAGTTTAGCACCAATCAAAATTGATTCTGACAGCTTTGCATCTGGCAGTAAAGCAACATTAATAAGTAAAATACTGAACAACATTGCAGACGATAACCAATCAAGCAGAACCCTCTTCCTTACCAAAAAAAGTGCAATAGACACAGGTGATGAAAGCAAAAAGTGTAAACTATTCTTTATTAAAACAAGTCACAAAGCAAAAAAGAACAACTCACAAAACCTGACGGTTGACGACGTGTTTGACATTGACGAACAGAAAAGACATCCCAGTTAAACCTCTGCGGCTTAATGTTGGAAATACTAAAAGCTATTAGACAGGGCAACCTAGAAATGACAAAACTGTCAGAGAAAATAGCAACCACAACATAGTAGAATTCAAGAACGACTCAATACTATCAAAGCAGGTTTCACCAATGCAGCTATCTGTACGAATAGATATACTTGAAGTGAAAAATTAAGAGCTAAAAGCACAAATTGTGGCATTGGTGCAGAAATCTTATAGCTCCTCCAACAAAAAGGAATTGGAGCAAAGATTCATTAGAATGGAGCTTAATTCTAGCAGACTAAATTTCACATTTACTAGATTTAAGGCTAAACATAAGACAAGTCAAACGACTATTACTAATAAAATCAACAACTACATTTATGGCCGCCTAGCGCTCAGTACTGTGAATTTGGACAGCCTCAGAAGGCTGAAGAGTAAAGACGGCACTTAGCTACATAACATGTGTGCATCTTTTTGCCCTTTTAATGACCATTACAGTGTGCTCGGGGCTCAAATAAAGTTAAGGATGCTAAATACGATGTACATTACATCAACTGGGTCCTTTCTGTTGCCGTCGCAAAGCCAAAATTCAAAGAGCGGAGGGCCTGGCAAGAGCAAAACAACGAAAAAAGTGGCAACCTGCACATTGGATAGGACGACAGCAGATTTATACACATACGACGTATTAGAAAAACTCACAATGAACATAAAATTTTATACTGGAACGTGAACGGACTCACGAGTTGTGAAAACGACAATACTAATATTTTTCTTTCAAATGAAGTGGATATATGTTTTAAATCTGCAGCCTGGACTGTTAAAATCAGTGACAACTTAAAAAAATGGAAAACAATTACACTGTTACCTTGACACTGGCAGTAGAATAACGAGGAATAAAGAGTAAAAGACTTGTTGTAGCCATACAAATTAGCATAACATCACTATGCTCAGTTATTCATCAGGACCGATACAAAACTTTAATTGAATATATATGTCAAGGCAAACCGATACTCATCAACTTTACCTACATAGCACCAGCATCGCAATTTGTCGACGGAATTGCTAATGTTTTTAAAGATACTTCTTATCTAAATATACAACGATATATATTCTAAGTGAAATTTTAATAGCAGAATAGGCGACTACAAGAACGCCTTAGAGTCTGCACACATTCCTGCCGAATAAAGTCAGCACGGATAAGCTTACGATTCTCAATACTTTTTTAACTATTATTGTTCCTAAAAAACATTTTTATTGTTTTCAATTTACTGTTTAGGTTAAAACGCTAATTTGCCAGTTTATTTGCCCCTTGGCATGCTTTTGTACTTGCTTCTGTTTCCAAAATACTATATACATTATTAGTCATGCAAACAGCCTAATTCACTATTTCTTCAACAAATTTGTCTTTTATCTTACTAAGGACTTGTTTATTTAAAACAGCATATAGTTCGTGAGATTTATAGTAGTTACTAAAATCATAGTAAACTGCGTTTTTTGCACGTCTGTATACAAAATTTCTGTAAATACATATTAGCATAAACTATAAGTGTCTGTTAATAACAGACGTAAATTTAATTTATGTTTGCATCATTGTATCATAAAAATTATTCATTGATAGTTTAGCAATTTTTAGGAATGACAACGCTGTATTAAATGATTAATTTAGATATATTTTAGTTTTAAGCAATGTAGTACGCTAAATCTTTATTTATTATGTAGAAAAATTTTAAGTCGCGCATCAAGCAAGTCTTAACGCTAGTTTGATGGTTTTTGTTAATCTAACTGTTACCTGTTTTTAAACATTAATGCACGACCGTCTGAATGTTAAATTAATTATTAATTTGAATAGGTCTTGGTCAAATTTATTGTTTGCTGGAACTTGATGCTGTTTTAAACAGAATAAAAGGTTTTTACAACGCGATTTGATCATATGTCATTATTTTATTATTTATTTTAGGTTTTATGCTTTTTAAAAAATAAAATTATAGATTTTGTACATGGCAAACATCAGTTTATCTACCTTTAAGATGCGGTATTAGTTTTTTACTTTTTCATTTAACTTTTTGTGAATTTTATATTTACTGAATAATTAAGAATACAGTTGCTCATGAAAAGGAGTTGATAAAACTCAATATTAACATGATATGGAGCAAGTGGAAAACCATGATGTTCATGGTGTATGTTTAAAGGCAAGTCTAATAATAATAATAATAATTTCATTTAGTGTTAAAATAATAACAGTTATGTTGTTTGTGTCACTAAACACATAAGTATAATAAATTAAACAAATAAGTTTGTAAATAAATTATAGTTTTTTAATAGTATATATATTATGCGGTATACAGTTAAAGCGGAGTTTTTATAAAGTGGTCATATCATATCACAGGGTTTAGGATATTGGTATTAGTATATTATAAATTAATAGTCCTAATATAATAAATTAGGCAATTCTTTAGGATATAAGGTATTAACTTATTACCTTGCCAAACTTTAAAAGCTGATTTGATATTTTAAATCGTTGCGGTCAGCGAATTCCAGGTATAGGTAACATTGTAAGAAAATCTTTTTCTAGCATATGCGCCTGCAAATGGTATGGGTGTAAGGTTGTTTGGTTTTCTTAGTTGTCTGGTAGTTTATTTTCCCTGCTAGCTATATAGGTACTTAGAATATTTTTGACTTTGCTATCGGTGGTTATTAAATGCTTGTGTAGGTATTTTAAATGATATACATTTTGCGTTTTTCAAACCTGAGCCTATTTGCATCCTCAATAAGTTCATATATTGTTGACTTTGCAGGTTTGCATTTTCCGAGTGTTTTAGTCGTATATTTAATAATTAAATTATTTAAGCTTGTGATTTTCGTTGCACTCAGGTTTCTCAATACTATAATTCCATAGTCCATGTCTGAGAGCACAAAACTTGCACTAAATATATAGAGGTTCTGCACATTATAGAATTTGCAATATCTAGAAATAATATTAGTTCGTGTGTGCATTTATGTGCATACCGCTTATAGATGCCTTTCAAAATTTATGTTTTCGTTAAACAATATAGCAAGATATTTAAATTTCTTTACTTGTTTTACTACATATTACGATATTTTAATTTTAAAGTTCGTATCTTGTTTGCGGGAGAATAGGGATTGTGTAGTTTTTTCCTGACTAATAATCATTTCGTTTTTCGTTGTCCTTGTGTTTAGGTTATTAAGATCAGTATTAAGTGTATCCCTGATTTAATTGGAATTTCCTGCTGTGTTATAAATGAAGAGGTCGTCAGCGTACAGAATACATTTGCATTTTGTAAAACTATTTGGTAGGTCGTTTATTATATTGAAAACAGAAGTGGTGAGAGACAGCTTCCTTGCGGGATTCCTCTTGTTATATTCTTAGGGTTTGATAGAGTTGTTCTAACTTTAACTTGTATTTTTCTATCACTTAGGTACACTGTTAACAAACATTAAAATGAATCTGCCTTGAGTTTAATTTTTTTCATTTTTGTGATTAGTTTATCGTGTCCTATTAAATCAAATGCCTTAGTGAAATCCTCAAATACAGCCCTTGTGTGCATTCCTTTGTCATCTGCTATGTAGCAATTGTTAGTAAATTCTAAAAGCGCACTTGTTGTACAGAAGTCTTGAAGAAATTCATGTTGGCATGTTGATAATAAGTTATTGGTGTCTAAGAAATTAATATGCTTTCTGTGCACTATGAAGTCAAATATCTTGGATATGGTAGGTAGTATTGCTATAGGATGGTAGTTGTCCAGGTCTTAATTTTTCCCTTTTTTTTTGTAAAAAGGAATGACAATTCCGTCTTTGCCGCTATCTGGATAAATTCCGTTGTTGATGGAATTTTAAAAAAGGCAAGCAAGTATTTTAGACATTGGCGAGCAAAGAATTTCACCTTGTTTTATGTGGATTTTGTCGGCGCCTTCCCCTTTATCCGATTTTGAAGACCTAATTGCTTGGATTATGTCATTTTCACTAATAACCATACTCTTTAGTTTTACATTTGGCGTTTTAGATGCACATCGATGTAACTAAATCAGGTCTATGGTTTCAGTGAAGCAAGGTTGTACGGATGTGAATTGCTTGCATACAGTATTTGCTATATCACTTTTTGCTTCATAAGATTTTCCGTTGGTTTTAATAGCATTTATTGTATTTTGCATCTTTGATTTTCCTATTTCTTCCTTAAGTCACCTCCATATTTGCTTGCTGTAGTTTTTACCTATGCTAGCTGTTTTATTTATATTATTAGCCTTGATTTTGTTTTTTTTGATTTATTTCGTTTGTCAATGCTTTATATTTTATCCAGTCTATCGTAAGCATTGTTGTTTCAACCTGCTTTTTAAGATTGTGACGCGTTGATTAAAGGTTTTGAATATCCGCTGTTAGCCACTCAGGTTTTTTGGTATTTCTTCGGAATTTTTTTCAGGCGCTATGCATTCTATTACGTACCTGGTTGTTGTTAGAAAAATATAAAATCGGTTGTTCACGTGAGTGCAGAACTTAAGCATTGACAAAGGCGCTGATTTTTTAATGAGTTTTGCGTTGTAAATTTTTTTAAAGCTTCATTTTTTAAATATTTTTGTTTGTCATGGTTGGTTTATTACTTTTACACTCTATATATAAGGTTTTGATTAGCTATGCTATTTGCTATAACTCCACCTTGCGTTTGTAGTTTGGGACTGTTTGTAAGTACAAGGTCGATTGTTGAGCTGGGTTCTGTTGTTGTTCTGGCCTTTTTCTTACTGAGTTGATGGAATCTACATTATTCTGTAATAAACTTAAATTCCTTAGCATTGGTATTTTTGTAAGAGTGGTCTACGTAGAAGTGTCCTAGTTGGTATGTTTCCTTGTTTCCCTGATTTTGCAGCACCGATTTCAGCTAACGTAAGTTAGTTGTGTATTTGAGAGGACAGTATACAGCAATAAGTTCAAGTTGTTTATGGAATAGCTCACTTGCTGTTATTTAAATAGACTCTACTGGAATGCTTAACGGTTTGTCTTGTTTGTTTATTGTCGTTTTTCTTTGCATAGATAACAATTTCACCCCCTTTTATTACGTCCATTCTTTTTCTGTCCTATTTCATTAGACTGTATATTTTTATTTTAAATTTACTGTTGTCTACGGTATTGTGTAGCCATGTTTCTTCTATAACCAGAGTGTCAAACTGCATTTAATGTAGCAGATTTTTGACGTCATCCTTTTTGATCCTGTTAAAACATTCCGTACGTTCAGATAACTAATGCGTGCTCTTTTGTTTATTACTACTCTCAGTTGTGATAATTTGAATGTACTCTGGTGTGACTGTGAACTGTGAGTAGTAGCCTTTTGTGTTAAGTATTCTTCTTATTCCCATTTTATCTTATTTTTCTAAACGTTGTAAGTTTTTTAGATGCAGCTCTGGTGAAATGTTGTATTACAAGTATTGCTATTTGTGATTAGCCATCTTTTGTGTTCCATATGCCAGATTTTACATTGATTATTGGATGAGGTTTTGCACTGTCGACATTGCCAGTTTAAGTCTTTTTGCACATTTGTAAACATGGAATTTAAATGTACGTTCTGTGGAACTTGTTGAGGCAATTAGCGCATTGTTTATCTTGCTGATTTTTTTGTGTGTCATGCATGTGTTACACATTGGACTAGGGTTAATTTTATTTATTTCGCTCAAAAGTAGAAGTATTTTAAGCTTTGTCACTGTATGTATTTTTGTGTAAGTTCTATATAAGTACTTTCTATATTTGTTTTAGTATGCATGTATATAAAGATTAAGTAGCGGGGTATGTAAAGTATTCTTAATTATTTTCTGTGTATATATTTGGTTATAGTGATTTTTAGTATGCACGCACTTGTACAGTTCTTTATACTAGCTGAGTGTTGCTGCTGGGTTCTCACAAAATATAATGCACTGGGGTAAAATTAATAATGCTAAGAGATAGATGAACATCATAATGAGTAGGAGCGACCGCCCTATTTCTCCAGGTGCTTTTCGGTTGACGTTTCGTTAGAGACTGAAATCGCAATCTATTATAGCTCTCAATTTACTTGTATCAGTAAATTTGTCAATGTCAAATAAACTGATGTTTTCTACTCATTTAAAATTAGAAACTGAAAGGTTTTTACACATTAAATGACCTGACAAGTAATTCTGATCCAAATAAATAATAAATAGACTTAGGCTTACTTTTATTGTATCCACTCAGAAACATGTCATTAGCTTTTGCATACTGTTTGCTAATCTTGATCGCCCAATTTCTTATTGCAGATTCTAAAAACATATACTCTTCCACATCTGTATTTTTATTTTATTCTATTTTAGACATAAAAAACGCTAAGTCCCATGCTAATCCTAGAATGGTATAGTCACGTACTAGGTCAAACTTATAATGATGTAGTCAAATTTTGCAAATACTTTTATTTACTATTCCAAGCTTACGTGCGTTAAATCTAATGTTTGTTCAAGTAGCGTGTTAAAAAACAGATATTGGCCGTAATTGTGTTTCAGTAAATTGTTTCTACGAATTCATATAATCATAGCAATAAACATCTTTTTGTAACATTAAATTAAATTAAATACCGTCGTATACTTTTACATTAAATAGGAGCGGTGATAAACTGGGAATTAGAAATGTTAAAGAGTCAATGAAATAAAACTTTATGTAAATAAAGTATTTTAAATTATTAGGTCGCATAAATATTTTCCTTTTCTTTTTAAATGTTTTAAATCCGGATAGAATTAGGTAAAAATTATATTTGCAAAACTTATGCATGACAATTTGTAGTTTTATATAGCAATTATTTATGTATCATACTCTGATGCCGCTCTAAGGTAAAAATTCAGTTTTATGATCATGATCAAATACTTTATTATTTAACAGTTATTTATCTCATATATAACAATAAGGATGAGATTTATATTCTGCATTAGTTAAATTATTGGATATACTAAAAAAATTTAAAAAATTTGTTGATAAACAAAGTAACCTTATTCTACTATTTCACTTACAAACCTGTCTATACAATTTTTTCACGACACGTAATACTTACTGACCCTAAAAGTATTTGCTGTAAAAAGAACGGCAAAAATATGTCTATTAGCATTTTGACATCCACTTGTTTGTATGAACTGATTAAATATGCGTTTTCAGATACTCTGAAGATAAAAAATGTTTTTTACAGCATGAAAACCTATTTATATTTTAAGTCGAAATCAAAAGGATTGAATACATTTTGAATTTTACATTTTAAATAATTACATATTACAATTATAAAATTTTAATTAAATGCAAGTGATTTTAAATGACATTCAAAGGTTTTAAAACGTGACTTCTGCAGCACAAAAGCCAGACAGTAAACACTACAAAGTGGAATTTTGTTTGATTGAACTTGATTAACGTTATTATAAATTTTTCCACCATATTTATGAATTAAATAATTTAAATGTTTTCCATAATATTGAGTACCTATACTAAAGCTATTAAAAAAAAAACTATAGAATTTTCCGTCTTTTGTATTGCTAACTAATGGTTTCTGGCAAATGAGATGAGTTTGAATTAAAAACACGGGTGAAAGCACTTTCTTTATTATTATTTTTTTCATCTATTGCCAATACATAACATTTTGTTTCATAATGTTTCGGTTATCGTACTAGTACGTTCAAATATTTGCAGTGCTAAAAGCATCTACTTGTGACATAGTTTAAGATAAATTAAACTGTCAAAACTTATCTATTTGTAACAACGATTGATGTTATGAATAAACAATAATTATTTGCCTTATTCAAAGTCATTGCAAATATTTTATCTCTTTTCTTTCTGTTTTTGTTTATTTCTAACGTTAAAATATCAGTCTTTATCGCGTTTATTAATATCAAATTTAAAAAACCAGTTCCCAATGTGATAGTCGTATTGCAAAAGCGCTAAGTCTTGATTTTGTCCTAGGTTACCATTGCCGGAAAAAAACATTTAGTACGCAAGCAAATATTGATTTTTTCTAAAATTAAAATTCAGAGGACGAATTGGAGTGCTCATATTATTGACAGAAAGTGAAGCGTTGCACACACCAAAATATTGAAAACATAATGGATTTTCTTTAAAGTTAACATTAAACGCTTAACTCGTTACGAATCTGAATACAAGAAGGGCTATTTATTTTGGGGGATTCTAGCATTAATAAGCCAAGTTTATCATTAGAATATGAACAACAATATACCAAAATAAAGACAATTTCCAAAAGAAATGTTTTTATTCGATTTAATAATATTGGTTAAGAATAACTCACAAAATAGTCTAACTAACAAACATCACAGTTTTAAAAAAAATTAGTTTTAAAATTATTTTTAAACAACGTTTATGTAAATTTAAACCGTAAAGCAATGTAGACTAAAAAGATAGATTTTAAATATACTTACAGAAAAAAACCTTTTGGTTCAGTAAAAAACGTTAAAAATTTAGTCCTCTTAACTGACTACTTTGCTGTGTGACCGGCATAAACAATTTTGTAATGTGCTAAACCAATTCTTAGGTAAAATATCCAGTTTCTCACAAAAAAACTAGCGTCGAGAAATTAAACCTTTGCTGTTTATGGATATACGATGCTTAATTCTTCTTGCAAATAATTTTTAGCATTAACAGACAATTTTTTACCAAGAATTGCAAACGCATCTGACAATCTTTTTTGTAAAATTGTAAAGTTAGTGTCGCTAATAATGAACTTTTTTTCTCTCTGATGGGTCTAAACATAATTTATTTATAGTTTCTAAAGGTTCTACTAGCTACAAAAATTTCTTAACTTTTTTATCCGTTATTAGTATCCCTGGCATTACATTTAGTTGTGTTTTCATGAAATAAAGCACACAATTTAAACGACTGCAGTGTTTTACTACTGTTGGAAAATAGACTTTTGTGCTTTTTTACAGAAAGTGTAGTACGTGACAGAAAAAGTTAGTTTTATCCAACGTCCTGATTGAGAAGATTCACGTAACTGCCTTGCCGTCTTTTGAGGCTGAACTGAATCAACGGTTTTTAGGGAGAAGCAGTCGTCATTGTTTGTGTGGCTCGTACTAGGAACAACCTCGTTTGCGGATATGAGAATAAATGCTCTTTTTGATTTTCCAACACCTTTTTCTAGTTTAAAAATCGTAAAAGTTGTATTGGAGTTATTGTCAATGAGATTCTCTAGATATTTATGATATTTGTAATTTCAAAAATAATTGCCGCTCATTTTGCAAGTTGATAACTAAACAATAATTAATTGACAATATTTATTAAATGAAACACTTTTAAACTGATAAGGTTCTTATGTATGCTACAGACTTAACTTTTAAATGTTTTGACTGTTGAAGTCTGACTCGCTCTGCAGATGACGCACTGTTTTTGCGTTGCAACGCATTCTTTGCAATATTAGAAAGTCCACCAGAAAGCATTTAATATGATGCATTAGATTGATGTTGATATTAGATAAAATATTTCTAAATTAAATAGTTAATGACAAATACGTTTTTGCCAAAACGATTTTGATTTTGGTTTAACAACCAGCCTTGAGTAAACTTCACAAAAAAATTTGGAACATCCTAAGAAAAAAATTCAGTATCACGTGTATTTGAATAAAAATTTGTTTAGCAAAATTCAAAATTGAATACTTACATTAGTTGAAGAAGTTACTACTCCAGTTACCTACTCTCATCAAATAAGCAAAGACCACAGACGTAACACGTTACTTTACCAGCTTCACTTTATTGACAAACTCCTGCTGACGCCATTAATGTTGCAGTACAAGCTCAAGTTTTAAACCAACGATGATCTTGAAACAATGTTTATCTTGTTGAAATAGTTGCATATCCTTTAAAGCATATTTGACTTGTTTTTATATTGATACTTTTTTTGAGTAGATTAATATTCTACCTTATGAGTAATCTATGTGTTTTAATTGGTATTCAATGGCTCCAAATTTTTTTAATTACTGATAAACACTGACGGGAATCTAATTTTAGGCTAGCGTTTTTTACTAACGCATTTTTTTAAAGTTATTATTTCAATTATTTCCTGCTTAACTTTTGAGAAGACAAATAAAAGTGAAATTCGTAGCTTCCAAATAAGGTTTTTCAAGTGAGTAAATCCCATTAAACGTTTTTTTCAAATGCTAACTGAAGTCTCACCTTAGCAAAAACTAAATCAGTAACTTTTATATCTTGTAGGAAGCTGGCATTTTCATCAAATAATATTTCATCATATTATTGTATAAAACTTGAATGGTTGTTTAACATTGACAAAAGGTTTGTTGCATTTCTGATAATAATGTTAAAGTTTCCTAAATAAGTTTATTTAGTAGGTTGCTAAAGTGTTTTGTCAGATGTTTTACTATAAACTCATAAAGTTAAGTCTTAAAATCTTCGTGTATTAAGCTGTTATGCAAAATACCTTAAGCTAAGATACCAGCGTCTTGTAAATTTTTGTCACGCATTGTTATAATTTTACTATTAGCAAGACCTTTAAATGTAGCAAATTCCTTCTCTAAAATTATTTTTATGCGCTAAGCCATTTCACAGACCTATAGTTCTAGAAATCAACTTTTGTAGCAACAATTTCAATTGCTGACAGCAGAGGTGTAACAATACAAGGTAAAAGACAACCTTTCTGCTGGAATAATTTCTTTTAAACTTTGATGCTAGTCTGAATTTTGCTAACGCTCGTATACTGCAATGATGTTGCTTAAGTTTTTGTTGCTGTGTTGCGTCTATTTGAGGATTTTAATGTTACCAGTTTTGTGCAATTTTAGCTTATTCTAAACTTTTTTCTTCAGTTGTCTTTTTGAATAAAATGTTTTGTTTGAAAGGAGTAGCATATCTACTAATTTTAATAAATTCTAAGTTTTATTCAATCCTTGAAGACATTTGTGTTTAATATGTTTCTCACAAATAGTGAGTAGCAGTTCCCTTTTAATAATCCACAGTGGAAGTTTAAATTTTGATGGGAATGAACATTACAATTGATTTCGACTTCTTAATACATACTCCTAACAGACAGACAAAAATAAAGTTCTAAATTTTCATATCTATTGCGTTAGATAAAATTAGTGTTCTAAAAAAGTGTTCTGCTTTTTGAAATCCTTTTAGGTAGACAAGATCACTAGCAACAATTATGTTAAACAAAATTTCTGCTTGCAAAGATGAAAAAATTTGAGTTTGGTTCAAACAAGTTTTGTTGTAGAACTCATTACCTTAGTCACATGTCAAATATTCAGGTTTTTTAGGCGGTGATACAATGCTTTAAACAAATTCAGAGCTTTGTTAAAAAAGCACAACATAACGACATTGTATTCTACTTTTTTCAGTCCAATGTTGCATTTATCTATTTGTATGAATTGTAATTGTCTTATTTTATTTCTGTTGTTATTTATTGACATCAAATAATTGCATCGTGACTGAACTGAAAATGACAAAGATCTATAAACATCTATTTTTCTATAAGATCTATTCTTGTATAACATTACTTTTACCTTTTAAACCTTTAGAAAAAAGATACAGGCACAAGCAAGAAATGTTTTAAATTCCTAAAGTATTTTAAGGTGTTAAAATAATAGATCATATTACTTTATAATAAAACTGTTATATTTGCCGACCTCATTGATGCTTAGTATTATTTTCAGAAATAATTTTTTTTCGTATAATAAAACAATCTTTAAACACACGATAGCAAACAAAACTTTGCATTTAATAATAAAATCAATGGTTCGCAGCATAATTATGAGAATTGAGTTTGCCTTAGAATTAAGAAAGAACAGTAACTTAGTTGTTCCAGTTTACCTCAATAAAGCTGTTTTAAAAATAAAAATAAATTTAATTTAAGACAAAAAAATAAAAATTAATTTTAGTTTTAAAATAATCTTACAAAAACATCAATTCAAATACTTATTTATATTAACAGCTAAAAATTATTATTAAAATATATGTATATGTTTTAAAGTAAAAAATCAATTCAACAATGAAGAAAGTACACTGTATTTCAAGTATCATCAAAACAGTATATAAAAATAAGAAAATCGAACAGTAATATAATAACTTACAAACTGAGTTTAAATTGCAAGGGTAAATTATAACTATATTTTAGTAATTTAAGATGCAGTTATGCCGTTTTAAATGTAAGGATGATATTTTAAACAAATAATGTAAAAAAACCATTTCAAAAGATTATTTGAATCACTTAAACATTTATAAGGGCTGGGTCTTGTAAGAGCTAAATGGGAAGCTGGTATTCAAAATTTTAATGCAACGGAAATTTTAATCCAATCACAACACGCAATTCTGTATGAAATAAAGGACTTTGAATCTGATCAAGCAAAGTCTTTGGACTTCCTTGCTATTCCTCCTGAAGTTCGAGAAACTGTTTTTG
>JAQFZE010001631.1:0-17131 GCA_034695245.1 Dicyrtomina saundersi | reverse complement strand
AGACAGATGCCTATCTTTTTTGGCAATTGGCGAACCCGACTACTGACTCAAGTACTCAAGAAAAATATAGTAGGTACTTTATGCTGAGAGGTCGCTCAGACTGCCACTGCCACAGTAGTAAAGATTGAGGATTTTTGTGTGTTTAATAGTTTTGGTTGTGTGTGTGGACTTTTTTTTTGTAAGACGTTATAGAAAATTGGAAGTGGAAAAGTGTTAGATTTTACTTCTTGAAAAATGGTTTGGTATAGAAAGGAATACATAAATAAGTATTATATTGTATATTTGATATTGTAAGTATATTGCAATGAAATAAATGTGCTCGCAGAAACTGAAATGAAGACTCGACTCCCAAGAAGAAGACCAACCACAAGTGTTATATGCCGTGTAGCGCAGCGAAAGTTGGAGTAAACGAGAGGCGCACTACTCACTCAAGAAGAAGTCCAAGAAGTCCTATCAACCTCAAGAGTATCATCAACTATTAAACTTTATAAACTTGATATGTATTGTGTACTAACTACGTGTATCTACATACTAAGTACCCCTGCTTCTAAAGTATCAAAAAGAAAATTGAAATTTTTCCTCAAAAATCCCTTATACTTTTTACCCCTCACTGCTATACTCTGTAATATTAATAAAAAAATATATTGTATTATTTTTATACGTGATATCTGACTATGTACTTCAACTTTACTTAAATTACCTACCCCTCATTTCCATACGGAGTCTAACTAGTATTTAAGCCAGACGAAATGAAAGGAACAGTATATAGGTATATACTTAACTATAAGAGTACCGTCTAATGTACATGCTGCTATATGCTATAGGGTATTAAAATATATGAAGAAAATGTAAAAAATGAGAAAAAACTACAGCTAAGTAAAAGGAAGGAAGGTGTGTTTAGTTTAGTTAGTACTTTACTGACGACTTACGTTTTAATAGTGGTGCTGTTGAAACTTTTGACTTTATACAGTATTTAGTGGAAGTGGACAACGCTATCGCTTTACTTATTACGACTCCTAAATCGCTATCATAAAGTCAAAAGTATAATATTACAGTCTCAAGAAGAAGAAAAAGAAGAAAAGGCCATCAGCAAAAAGGGTTTCATTTCGCGTTAAATAATATTACAAACTATATACTTATGCTACGAAGTGACAAACTACGCACGGTATTATCTGCGGGCGGTGATACCGAGACCGAGACAGAGACCGAGACGGACGGTCGCTTCTGCATTCTGCATAATATTATATTCAATAGTATATTATTTTAATTTCTAATATTTATCTATCTACTTGCTATTTATTTCCGCTCTTCCTTCGTTTTCAGTTTTCTTCGTCCCTCCTGTTATACTGTTGTCTCTGTTGTGTGTTATTAAAAGTTTCGAGTATAACGCTATACAGTTATACTGTGTTGAGTGTTGGGTTATACTGTGTACTGGTTCTGGCGTTCTGGTACGGGTCCTGGTCTGGTCCTCGTATTTTGCTCTGTGTTGTTATGTGAATTTTGTGAATCTTGTTTGGGAAGACGGGGAGCGAGCGCTTGAACGCTTTACACATCGATTTATACTATACACTAGAAGAGAAGAAGTCACATCAGATCAGAGAGCGGAGAGGGAGGACGAGGACAGTCAGTCAGTGCGATACGACACTACCTACCTTAAGCACTTCCAACTTTACCTTACCTATATATCTTGAACAAAAAAATCTCAATATTATACATGCTACAATATATAGATAGTTAAAGAGGAAAGTGTAGTAGATTGTAGAAGGCAGTGTGTTTTTGCTGTTTATTTCAGCATCGGCATCCGCACACAACAAAACACATCCAGCAGAAACCAAGAAGATATAATATAAAGTAGTAGGAACTGTTGGTAGTAGAAGTGTCGTAGAATAAAATAATCAACATCTGCATGGTTTGTTGGTTGTAATAACGTATTTGTAATTTGTGCAACACGATCCCGTTTAATCTTTTTAATATATTGACTTTATATATATAAGTATACTATGTGTTGTAGTGTAGTGAGTGAGGGTGTGTGTGATTGACTGTGTAAGTACTTTTTGCTTTAGGAGTCGAGTTGAAGTCAGTACAGACTTGTTGAAACTACATTGACTATTGAATTGAATTGAATTGAAATTGATGATTGGATTGGATTGACTATATTTGAACTGACGGCCAGGCCAGAAAGAAGATTTCATTCGTTTTTGTCGATTCAGTCGGATTGTCTCTTCGTATTATAATAATTCGTATCTCGTCAATCGTCAATCGTGTTCATCGTTTCTCGTGGAAAATGCCATTGGAACTGGTAGAAGTAGTACTTGTGTGTTCTGTGTCATCCGTTTCCGTGCCCCCTGATGTACTTTACATAGTTAAATGTGTAATAGAATTTTAGCTATGATATTTCTGTAAACTTAATTGGATTTGATAGCTGATAGGTGCAAGGCTCTTTAAGTGCACTTCAGCTGTCAAGGAATTAATATCAATAGCAAAACAAAAAAATCAAAAGCTGTTATAGTATACTATTACACAAAAGTACAATATAATACAAGTTTGAAGTTCCAACATATAGATCTTTGTAATAAATTATTATATATTATAGAGAATGAAAGTTGAATGTGTAAGAGAGTTAAGAGTGCCTCATCTGTTTAGTGTTGAGATTTTGTGCTCTTTTACTTAAAGTTGGGTAGGTGGTTAAAACAAAAATCTGTCGTCCGTCACTTTTACTTGAAATTCAAAACTTCAAGTTCAAACTCAAAATTCCACAAGTCGAAAATAAATTTAGAGTTTTAATAAATTATTTGGACGTCAAACGTTGGATGTTGTTGGCATTGTTGGTTGTTGGTGTTTTGATGTTCTTTTGTTCGTGTCATACCGATGTGGATACACTGTCATCATAGTGGGCCTCTGAATCTGAAATAATATAAAAATTATAATCAACCACGATCAGCAGTGCTTCGTCATTCGTCATTCGTTGTTTTCATTTTCGTGAGAAGCAATCACCTTCTATTAAATAATAGTGAATACTTACATTTTTTTGAGTACAATCAACGATGAACATGAATTATAAAAATATATTGCAGCAGCAGCAGTTTAAATTAAGGTGAGAAGGAGAAGGAGTTTACGCTCTATTGTTATTTCATTGTGCAGTGGGAAAATTCATAATAACAATAATTATCTGTATTCTGTATAGTCTCTCTCTCCGTTCGTTCTTCATATTTTTCTACTTAAATAATAAAGTACCTATACATAATATAATTTATAATGTGTAATGTGATTCATTCGTTACGTTGTCATAATTAGCGTTTAAGAAATGATCGAGTGTATTTCTAACTAGTACACTTGCCACACACACAGTCAAAGTATAGTTGTATCTATTCATGTATAAATTCGTTTAAATAGTACTTTATATTCTTAAAATTTTATTAAATAAATACCTGTGGTAGTGGTATAGTGTTACACCATGTCAATTGTGTATACTATGTACACAGCCGGAATTTAGAATAGAATAAATAAATCTGTACAAAAATTTGATCGAAGCCTTTTTTAAATTCAGCATGAGCAAAAAGTTACATTGTTCATTGTTTGAGCTATTTCCAGTTTTAATTCGATTAAAAATTAATGTTCTCGCTGAAATATTTCTTGTTTCTCGTGTTTCAAAGGCAGAATTTGGAAATGTTTCAAAAGGTTTGGTTACTATTATATAATCCAAATGGAAGCACTAAAAGATAAAAAATGTAGTTAATCTTGTAAATCATTAACCCAAGTGGATAATTTAAAATACAGTGGCATGTTGTTAAGATCATTTCTTAATCTCTTGTTTTTTCATATTTTGTATATCAGTTAGTAAAACTAAGAATGAAGAAGTTCTAATATTCCGAGATAGTTTTAAGTATAATAATCGACATTCGATTTATACTAGTATTTTATGTTAATGATTAATTTAAACTTTTAACTTCCAATGTTTGCAAAATTCTTCGTTTGGATATCTATTCAAAATAATAAATAGTAATAATAGACAATAGACATCGATTCATTTGTTTACGACAGTTCACCATCTTTCAATGCTTGCGACCCGTAAATACTCAAAAATAAAATATTACCAATTATTATCTTCCAATAATGTGGATATTGAACGTATTGTGTTATTTTATTTTAAAATCTTACAATTTTGGTTCCCAATAACTTAATTTGTATATTTGTTTTTTTTATTGCAGGGGCTATTGATTTGCCCGACAGAAGTTTGGATTTAAATAGGGCTGAATTGGGTAAAACGGAGGAAATCTCACGTTTTTGTTCCACCTTGGAAAATCTTTGCATTCCGGAGATTTGATTTATAAAAGAGCAAAATGCCCGAAATGATAGCAGTCAGTGATTTCCTGGAGGAAACCAGGGAGGATTTTCACTCCCCGACAACATCTACGTTCGTATCCAAGATTCCATCATGCAGGAATGCAGTCACGAGCATCGAAGAGGTCAGCTGTTCTATTTTCTGACATTGTAACTTCTCGACGAATGATACTATGTACAAAGGTTATCTAACTTAAGACGTTAACGTCTCTTGTAAAAATGCCAAATTCGCAATGATTCTAAATTCTAAAAGTACTATTTTAAAGATTTATGCTCGCACATATCTGTGTAGCTTTGCATAGCTGCTATATCTAAATGTGTATCTTTGCAACATGTAAAAACCAATTTGTATAGAATTTTTCAACGAATACCATTAATTATATATCTTACCAAATATCTAGAAGGTATCTTTGGTAGATGTCGTTTGTAGTTGACAGAATTCAGAATCTTAACCATCCTTCTCCACTCATCCTCTCGTCGTCTCATTATATTCATTTGAGTATAATTTTAGATATTGTAATATACATGCATATAGGTAGTTAGGTAGGTATTTAAAAATTTTTACAGTGTTACAGTACAGCCTAAGAAGTCGTTGAAAAAAGTTGTCTGGAATCTCACAGTAATAATATATGATTACTTACTTATTTAAGAAGGATTAAATTAGTAGGAAAGCTTTTAGATATTCCTCTTACCGCCAGTCGTAATGCCTCTTCAAAACTCACAGATTATGAGGTTATATCAGTATCAAGGCATAGTCACTACTTAACTAAAAATTGTTGCCCCATTTCATATTATTCCTATTGCGACCATTACCATTGCATCAATATGACCAGACAAGACGAGAATCCACCACTAGAGTACTATAGCACTAGCAATTGGAATAAGTATCAGTACAATACTAGAGCATTAATTTAATACAGAATATATAGAGTTTAGCTTTGCATAGTCATACAGACACTTACAGCGAAGAAACACATCGTCATTAATTTTAAAGCTTGGTAATTATTTGAGACTTTTACAAGAGACCAACGGAAAGCCTAGCCATTCATTCATCGTCGTTCTAATTTTAAAAGGGTTGCTCTAAATGGTAAATAACATGGTTGATACACAAGCGCGTGCACCATCACCATCACTCTCTAACTATGCACGCTGTCACACACTAAAAATAATAATATAATTATCTGTAGCTCCTTTTGCTCTTTTATCTTTTTATCTTTTATTGTGATTTTGAAACCCTCATATAATATCTTACTAACTACAGTAAGTGCGAACAACAACAACAGCCAACCGGTATAAGTCTAACCAGAAAATTCAAGTCAAAAGTCAAGCCCATTCATTTAACAAATATTTAAGCCTTCCGTTACTATTGACAGAGACAGTACCACACTGTATTTACTCTTAATTTTATTGGCAGATATTTCTAAAAATATCTTCCTAATTCAAACAAAGAACCCCGCTAATTGCGCCGTACCATTTTAGCCATGCCGTACTACGCATTGTACACTCACGATCAGTCGTTCAACTTTAATTACCATTTTCAAATACACAAACTTTAGGGCTAATTGTTATTGGGACAAGTCTAAAATTAAAATATTGTACAGATATTCCGCTTAGAAACAAGTACAAGTCATGTCACTGCCGCCTACGTTACTTGTGCTAACACTTAATGGTATGGTGTGTGTTTCGTCGTTGTCGTTCTTGTCAGATGTTTATAACTCTTCTAATTATAAACAAATTATATACACCTATTTTAATTGGTAGTGCGGTAGTAAAAGCATGCTTCGGTTCAGCTAATCCTGTAAACATTATTTGATTCAGTAGTGTTCGGATTATACGGAGTGAAACCAAAAACGTGGATGTTTAAGTTGAAGGGCGTTTAATTATAATCATTTGTAGGTGTAGCTTCTGTACTTTATTAGGTAGAGCATCATCATTACTTATTTGAATTCCTTAAAGGAGTAACAACGACGAAGGGAAAATGTCAGACTTATATTCAGCTCCATTATAGATTTACAAACAAAAACCCGTGTTCCTTATCATCGCCGAACTAGAATATTAGGGCTTAGGCAGTATTTGAAAAATTGCAATGTCAGTATACAAACTTGCGTTGCGTATACATACTCCCCGAGCCGAGACTATTATTTGTTTAGCTGAACAAAAAACGGCGTTTATTTATGATTTGAAGGTTGAATCCGTTGAATACAGGAAAAGGAAGCGAACCCATCCTGAATTTATTATCATTTCCCCCTAACGGATAATGGCTTTTGGAACAGCTTGTCACCTGTTGTTCCGTTAAGGTGTATTATCACTCGGAAAGGAATTGGAGCTTATATATGTATGTACATACCTAAAACTAGGTAGCAGGTACTATTATAGGTACGGATGCATAATAAATATCCGTATCTGGAGTATACAGGTATAGTGGTATCAAGCAAGCATGGAGCATTTCAAGTAGCTTGATTGTGCTCAATCTCCAGGCTATTTTTTTATTCTTTACAATTTGTCTAGTACATGGAAAGTCGAATTCTCGAAGACTCGACACTAATGGGAACCAATCCATATTTATACCTACGTAACTTTTATCGTTATAGGTATATCCATTAGGTAAATGGCAAATGAAAACGGTCCTGTAGTTTTTTATATTTGCACTTTACACATTTGTATATACATTCTGTATCGTGTCAGTGATGGAGGAGTGAGTGAGTCTAATAATGCAGTTCGTGGCTAGGTTTTTATGACTCGTAGTACTTTATGCACGGACATTATCCCACAGCCTATTTATTGGTTTCTTCTCCGTGTAAAAGTAATAGTAATAATGCTATGCTTCCGGCAAATTTAAAGACTGACCCACTGTTCATTTACACTAAATCAAATGTTTATTACGGAGCCCTTAACATCATAAATACAGCCACAGCTATAACAATTGATAATCTAAATCGACCTTGCACTATATAGTGGGTAATAATGTAGTATCTAAGCTTAAGAAGGTACTGTGCATATATAGTATTCCATAGTAGAGATATTTAACATGCATACAAGACAGGTCCACTAAAAGGAAATCGATCGACGCCGACAGTATTTTGTATTGTATACTACTTACAGCGTAAAGCAATCAAACAAAACTCGATCTTCCACTAAAGTTTCAAAATTATGACTTGTAAAGGAATTCACGCCGGCAATGTGTCATTCCTATTTTATATGCTACAATTAATTATTATTAATGTTAATACTATCCAAAGCCGAAACAACAAAATGCAACAAAAGCCTTTATGCTGTTAAGTCTTGATTAAACCTGGCACTACCTGTCATAACTATTTTTTATTGAAAATCAAATACCTATAATGCTTATATCGGTAGCCTTTTTGCTAGTTAGACAAAGATGGCTGAGTGGACAACGGCAATATCTGCATGTCTCGTAATAAAGCGAACACATAGCTTTAATTTTTTACCTTCTTTTTATGCCTCTTGAAAATATTTAAGAAACTTTAAAAAAAGAGAGAAGACAGAGTATATGGAGTATATCTGCATGGGTGGAACCTACTTTTTAAACCCCAAAACATTGTTTTATAAAAGTAGTTATACCTCACGTACATTCCTCCAACTCCAAATCATGCAGATGCCGCACCAAGTTTTGCAATCTTTAAACACGTAAACAGCACATTTGATATTTTGTTCTTTAAAAATGTGTGTATATTATAATGCAGATATCCTGGAAATTTTACTATGGCTTGCTATAGGTGCTGTAATTACATATTTATGTATAAATGTATATTAAATACTAACATTAATAATGTTTTTATCTTGGGCTTGGAATTTCCAAGTCTTTTTCAACTTGGTATGAATGAGGTATTCAGGTTATTTTATTCTATTCTATTTTCAGTTCATGAAATTTTTCATATTCATAAAAGTTCTCTAAACTAAACTTTATACTCTTATTAGACTTTGTAGCATTCTTACTAGTGTGAACTTGGAAGCCCTGTAATTAAATTTCTGGCTGTTATATTTGTGTGGCGCAGATTTAAAGTGGCAAAGTTTTCCTTTTAATTATCTATAGAAAATAAAATTCGTGAAGCTGTTACAGAACGTAGAAAATAATGCTGCAGAATATACAGCAGTGAATGCATTAAACTTGACTGCTTGACATACACTGTGCCTTTCGTTATATTTACATATCATGTACATTTACAACACATGGAGTATTGATCGTTTTTTTCACGTGATCATTATATGCGAAAAATTCCAGTGTTGTAGTCGTAATTTCCTCTTATATAATTTTATATAGGTACAAATATTTTTTTTTTGCTTCAAATTTTGTAACAACTTCTTTTTTGTATTAAATTTTTTAGTCTCTGGATTCGGATCGAGAAGGTTTAATGAAGATGAAAAAGTCATTGAAGTCTATACATCAAAGTGGGAATGTGAACGTGGAGAGTGAATTAGGTCTGTCAAGAGCATTAGAGAGACTTGGGAATGGAGCTCTAAGCCAAGAGCCAGACTTGGGAGCGGCTTTCCTAAAATTTGCAGTTGTGACCAAGGAGTTATCGAACCTGAAGAAAACGCTGGTAAAGCACATTCTCTCTGAAAATATATGATTTTTATCTTTTCTGTACAGCGTAAAAATGATTAGATACTTAAGAATGAAAGCTTTTCTGCATTATGTTGTTTGCTTTAGCTTTAAACATGGACTGTGCATGCATGTATGTATAGTGCATAGGTATGGTATACATATAGTAAAATACATAACAACAAAGAAAGATAGGTAGGTAGTAGGTAGGTACGCATAAGCTGAGTTAATGCTCCATGGTAAAAGAAAAGAAAGGTAAGGATGTAAAAAGGATTATGAGTAATGTGAATGTACTAGTCGTGACTTGATCATCAACTGATTGAGTTCTGGGTTGAGTTGTAAATCTCGTCCGCGTTGATATAACTCATTTAAGTGTATGAGATATTTTTTTTTATGTGTTCCTTTTTAGATGCAGAATTTACAGAATATGATCTTATTTCCATTGGACTCTGTCTTGAAAGGTGATATTCGTGGAGTGAAGGGCGAGCTCAAACGACCTTTTGACAAGGCTTTAAAAGATTATGAAGCTCGGCATGCAAAACTTGAAAAGGTAATTGATGTATGATCATGGTAATAGGGTTTAGCGCCTTCATTATTATTACCCAATAAATATAATCTAATAATAATAATAAGTATAGTCTACTGAGTCAACGTTACATATTATCAGTATACATATTTCTTGTGTGTAGGTACTCTGTGATGTGATGTACATTTTGACTTCGCGCTACAATTTTATAAACTTTTGACTTTTAGCTTTTTATTTTATAATTGAGAGGCTTTTTATAAATATACATGATGACAGAGAGATGGTCAAAGTATTTATCCACATTTTTTTATCCTAGCCGTATTCCGTGATGTTGTAGATGGTGATGTTTGATATTTTACACGTACTATACGTACTATTATCATTCACCGCTGATGGATTTCTAGATATAATGTGGTGTAAGAATCAAGGGTTGTAAATACATATGTGAATTGTGAACGTGAACAGGAAAAGAAAGCCCAGGCTCGAGATGCTGGTATGTTTCGAAAAGAAGTAACCTCAGCAGAAATTGCTGATGAAACAGAACGAGAACGACGGCTCCTTCAATTACATTTAAGTGAATACTATCTCAAAGTGAATGAAATACGAACTAAGAAGGGCGTAGAACTGCTCAAGCATTTAGTTGAATACTATCATGCTCTAAATAAGTAAGTCATTATCTAATTTACAGTTACACATATTATACACATGAAGCTACTTCTCACTTCTATACTGTACCTATATTATACTTTGAGACTTTTTACATAAACACAAATTGACAACGCTAGATAAATAGAAGAAAATAAATGTATTGTAAGTCCTTTTAGTTTTTTCATTCTACAGATACATAAATGAAAGCGAGATGGACATACTACTTTCTTATACTGACTGTTAATTTTTTGTTCATCTATATTGGAGATAAAAATGTGTTATTTTTTATTTGTATTTTTAACTCTCCTCCTTTTTTTATGTGGTTCTAGCTATTTCCAAGATGGCTTAAAAACGATGGAACATTTTGGATCTTATGTAACTATATTGTCGGGGAATTTAACAAAAATTCGACAACGGCACGATGAGGAGAAAAGAAAACTCACAGAAATGCGTAACCTTCTACGGACAACTCCTGTCCTAGAGAAGGAGGTACAGAACCTTGCCTGTATTTCTGTGTCCGGCTCGCTTTTGAATGTACCGTCCTTTTTATTTTTTAGCTTTAACATAAAGATAGTTATAGTTACTGCATTGAATGTAATCCCTAGATTCAGATTTAATCTAAGTAGGTACTAGTTGGTGTTGTTGCTCATGTTGGATGTTGCTGTTTTATGCATTAACTTTTTATTTTATTTTCAATGCAGACATTTTTAGAAAGGAGAATAACAGTCTTGTCTGAAATGTGAATAGTTTTAGACATTACAGAATTATGTATTTATGATTCTACATCATAACTATGTGTTTACGCTTCAATTTCCCCGTTTGCGTAATTACTTTCCCTAATCATGTTTATGGCAGCAGAGTGTTTGTTAAGAAAAAAAGCGCTTTACCTATAATTATTTAGTGATGTTTAATTTTGAATGGTATGTGCTATTTGCAAGTTTGTTTTAATTAATCTCAATTGGATGCTGCATTAGCAACATTTAGTGTCAGGGAATCAGCGCTATGAGTGGACTGCAATTTACATATTGATGTCATTTTCCTTTCATGTTATAGCAACGTCAACCAGTAACCTTTCCTTCAGCTGCTCAGCATTGTGAAGAAAAAATTTAAACACCAGAAATGAGTTGTGAATCTCTATATTTATATTTTTGTTGTATTTTATTTTATAGCTCTCCAATATTGGAGGTGTAAGCGGACCACCCAGTTATTCTTTGCACCAAATGCAAGGCAATAAAAGTGTTGGTGTCACAAAAAACGGGTATTTGAACAAAAAATCTGAAGGTAAAATGAGAAGAGTATGGCAGAAACGAAAATGTGATGTACGAGACGGGTGAGTTAAATACAATCATTTCTGAAAAATATATATCATAATACTAATAATATTATGTAATGTGCGTAGTTTCCTCTACTTAATATGAGTAGTCGTTGACTAGATGAAATTTCGTAGGCGTATATTTATATTCAGTTTTGATATATTTTTATTATTAGATTTCTTCAAATATTTCATGGAGATGAGACAAAGCAACCTTCACGTGTCAATCTACTCACCTGCCAGTTAAAAATTGTGTCGGACGATAAAAAGTTTTTTGATTTGGTTTCCTATAATCGAACTTATCATTTATATAGCGAGGATGACGCTGAAGACTGGATTTCTGTTCTTCTCAATAGCAAAGTAAAAAATTAACTCAGGAAATTGTGTGTTAAATGTGAAATTAATATATTAATTATGGATAGATGCCGAGACAGCTTAGCGGCAACGCTACCAGTGTCAATTTAATCAGTTTTGATTAATTTGTTTGTAATGAATTTGTGATTTATAATCTTTAGGAAGCTGCCATGACCAAAGCATTTGATGCAGATACAAAAGTTGATAATGATGGTCTCCTTGAGCTAACCCAAGCTATTTTAGGACATGTTCATCTTCTTCCGGGAAATGATAGATGTGCTGACTGCGACTCGGAAAAAGGTATAGTTATAATATTAAACAGTGGTTGTGTCAACTGAATTATTTGAATTACTTAAGTCTAGAATTGATTCACCAAATAAATAATGTCACAGTAAAGTTTCTGTATTTGTGAAACAAGTAAAATCAAATTTACCTTTTATGGATCGAAATATATCGAAATCCTTTTTCCTTGCGTAAATCTCTTCTTTTTGTAAATCCTGGTTAAACTCACAGAAGTAACTTGGCTCTCCGTCAACTTGGGGGTAATGGTGTGCATCGAATGTTCCGGAGTGCATCGTACGCTTGGTGTCGGAGTATCAAGAATTCAATCGATTTCACTGGATCGGATTCCACCATCTCTGTTAATACTCTCTGTCTCTCTGGGAAATGCCGCGATCAACGATATACTCGAAGAAAATCTAAGACCTGGCTACAAACCACATCCCTGTGCAACCATGTTAGTTTTTTATTAGTTTCTGTGAAAGAACGGTGTACTGTAATATTTTAGTCAATATTGATTGTAAATTTGAAGTTAATTGAGCGTTTTACGCCAGCTCCTGGTTCCTTCACAATAACCATCTGTTTTCCTTTCATGAAACATGATAAGCAAAAACTACGGGATGTCTCAAAGCAATTTCACTATACACTGAGATTTTATTAGAGTGTTTTAGTATGTACATTTTCAAATATAATCGTCACTCTGTGTATTAATTTTGCAGGGACGAGCGAACAGAGTTCATCCGAGCCAAATATTTGGATAAGAAATATGTAAGTGGTCCTGTAGACCAAGAATCATTGACGAGACGAGTCGAATTAGCCATTGAGTCGGATGATTTATTACTTCTAGTCAGAACATGGGCCCAAGGAGCAAAATTGGGACAACCTTTAAATTCAAGGGTAAATTAACTGTGAAGATATTTGCATAAATAATATGGATGCAATTTAATGTGTTATGTAGTTTCATCGTTGTGTATGATTAAATTTGTCGGATGATAAATTTCAACATTATTTTATGCAGGAATCCGGTGAAACTCCGCTTCACATGGCAATTCTCCGAGGTTACCTACCTATTGTCGACTTTTTAGTTCACAACTCAGGAGCAACGGATAAAAAGACAAGGAATGGAAGTACCCCACTTCATTATTGTGCACTCTCTGGTCGAACTGAACCGGCTAAGTTGTTATTAAGAGCTGGTGTAGACTTACAGGTTCAGGATAATGAAAAGCATACAGCCCTGGAAGTAGCAAAAATACGGGAAAACCACGGAGTTGAAGAGCTGGTAAATTAAATAAAGAATACCATTTAACTCATTCTCTTTTGATGTGCTACTTTGTGCTGAAAGAATTTATCTGAATATTATGATTACCACTGTTCATGTGCAGTTGCTCCATGCAATGGAAGGAAAGAAAACTTTGTTTGAAACTGTGGAATTCTACTGGAATTTGGGAACGGAAGATTCTACAGATATCTCAGATGACGAGCCAACAGTATTAGACGATCCAACTACTACGCCAGAGAAACGGAGACGTCCCAATTCAGTTCTCATTGAAAGTCCGTATAAATCATCAAGTGAGTTTAGATATCTTGATACCACTGCCGCTGCTATTATTGCTTTGAACTTGAAATAAAATAATTATGCACTTCACTTCCACAATAAATTCATATATATTTATGTCAGTATACATTTTAGATTTAATTTTAAAAGCCCTGTTGTTTGTTCTTTTAAGTAGATGATTTACGGAATGTGGGTAATACTCCGGGAACATTATCAAATACAAGCACAATATCAAGCAAACATTCACGCTTGAAGCGAGTTGCTCCACCTCCACCCTCACCCTCAAGTCATACGAGAAGTCCGTCAGATTCACTTATTGGAAAATTGGGTTTGGGTCGTTTAGTAATTCCTCCTGGAGAACCGCCAGCACTTCGGAAAACTAGTATACCCAACATCCCACCTTCATCTCTTCCTCATCAATCTTTTCTCCAAAATACTTCTGTTAGCGGATCTTTTAATATCCTGGGTAATATAATTAATAATAGTTCCACCACAACGCCAACTTCACTTCCGAGTCCTATTTTCAGTAATGCGCCCATGATATCAAACGGAAACAAACCGTATTCAATGCCAATTGATATTGACAGTTACAAAGTAAGTATTTTGTTCTCATTTTATAATTTTAACATTTAGGAGTTTGCAGATAACTTCAGTTAAATATAATATATATATATACTTATTTAAAATTTACAGAAGTGTCGAGCGCTGTATGATTGTGATGCGGACAACTCAGATGAGATATCCTTTCGTCAGGGTGAGATAATTCTCATTCTAAACGAACGTACTGATGACGACAATTGGATGGAAGGTACTAGTTCAAATTTATTATTATTTTGCATTTCCCATTTTTACAAAACTGGGGTTCGATGTTGGTGGTCTTCCGTAATTTATTCAAGACTCGTGTTTTGTCTCAGGTTTGGTTCTGGACGAACTAGGAAAACGCCGAGGGATGTTCCCAGTCTCATTTGTGGAGTTCCTTGATTAATCATGTTGCTTAAAGCAGTATATTTCTTCTTCATTCTGTCCCTCGCATCACAATAGAAAGCGTGGATTACGTAAATTTTGCATTTAATGTGTTATAGTGATTAGATAATGTACTAACTACTTTCAACCTGTGAACTTAGCCATCATAAACGCATGCAAATTGTTTTGATAAATAGAATTAGTTACTATATTATACCTCTTGCACATGCATTTTAGTAATTGTGCTTTGTGGTTAATAAATGTAAAATTAATCACCTTAAAATTAATTGTTGTTGAATATTATAACAGAAAATAACTAACGATACTAGTTACAATTAATGAATGAATTTGAAAGAATCCAAGTCATCTTTGCTTCCAAGTTCAAGCTTCACAAATAATTACATCACCGATGAGTAAACTGTGCGTTGACGTGTTGGATGATCAGTATCGGTTACAAAATAATATTTAAAGCGCATGCATAGCATAATATAAGTATATATAGCAACACCAGGCACCAACAATTCAGGAATTAATAGTAATATTGAGAATGTTAGGTGGTAGTTTTGTGCTTGCTGTAGTAGTAATATAGGTAGGGAATACTTTATGATTAAATAAAGCACATATATATACAGGTAGTTTTAGTTTTGCAGTAGTTGTAAAGTGTTAGAAACATGTGTAATTAATAAGTAGGTCGCTCCTTAAAATTATTAAAAATATACCACAATCCCAACCCGCGTAGTTCAATCCATAAAATGTTCGTACGTAGATTTTTAAATAGAAATAGGTATTTTAGAATGATTAGATTTTATTATTAATATTTCTTTTATGGTTAGAAATTAAAATGAGGCTTTGCTGTGAAGCCGTAAAACAAGTCGTGCAGTTCTCGGGGAAGTTTTTACGTACAAACGTTCACTAATAATAAATGATAAAGTATATTACAATGTGTGTGAAGTAACTTAAATATGGATAATCATATGTCATATTATATCGTGGAGTACTATGTATATAATGAGTCTGAAGAAAGATTTCGGGACTCATTTTTATATTGTAATGAATGATATTTATTGAAAGAGTGAGTTTAAATTGCCTCGAACTTCAAAGAAACGTTAAGGTCCGGTATTTTAAATTTAATTGCAGTAAGTATTTTACTACATACAATATGCCAATCTCACGGAATGATAAGAGAGAGAGTGAAAATAAGAATTGAAAAAAAGAAGGCCTACAAAATTTTTTTGAGACATTATTGATGATCGTAAATAGTAACTGTAATATTCACCGACTATATACTTACACTTTACGTGTTCAGTTAAGGTTAATAGCATTAATAATGAATTATTTGTATCATTATACACACATTTTGATGAGATAGAAGATCTGTTATTTGAGAACTCTGAAACTGAATTCTTGTAGACGCTTTATTTATCCTTACTTAAATCAGTGCTGTTTATTTAAACTTCGAAGCAATAAAAATAAAAATGGTCTTTTGATCGACTGCGTGACCACAGGAACTAAAAAAGAAAGGAACAGCGAACAAATAAAATACGAGTCGTAGAAACAAATCCAACTAGGTTACATTTAATAATATTATGTTACCTTTTTCATTCCTATGATCATTATATTTATGTAAGTACACACCATAAATTTAAACATGTACGAAATTAAATTAATTAGAAATATAAATAAGGTAACTACCGTATGAGCAAAGTAATGTATTGAAAATTCTCAATTTCCTCACGCCCCTCCGCCCTTTCAAAAATTTTTGCAGTGAAAGTCAATAAGGCAAGTACAAATTTATGACAGTAGTAGTACTATGATGCAGTTTTAGACTTATGATTAGTGAATAAAATATATAATGTAGAAATATGTATTTTATTGAATATAGGTTGCACATCTAAACGGTGAAATTGAACTGTAAATTATGATATTTTGATATTTAATCGGCATCATGGGCTTGTTATTTGAGCTGAGTACAAATTAATTTATGAATTACGACAATTACGTACACGTTATGTAGTTAGTCGGAATATTTTCGAGTTTTTATCCAGTTAATCATATTTACTCCAGGGTGACATTTGAAATGCTACATTGCTGCTTGAAAAGTTTGTCCTTCAACATTGTTCTTTAGTTTATATTAAGTGTATACCCATATAAAAGTCAATTTAATTTAAATCAGTTAATCGTGTATATAATTTAATTTAACTTAATTTTAAATGTTTAATTTAATTAGTATTTTAATCTTCAAATGATTATAGTATAAAGTATATACCATCGCCATGCGATTCTTGCGTTGTGATTAGCGCTAAACTGTAAGTACTCTGTAAGTAGTAAATACTTAATTTATGATTGTATCATATTTTTTGTCAAAATATTTTAAATAGAAATTAGTACTCGATACAATAAACATACTTAATTAAATTCATTAATTTATTGTTAATTTATTATCGTGTTGGAATGTCCGAGGAAAATTTGCACACGCCGAATATCAATAATTTATATCATTGAATGTACCTACCTATTTTTTGGGAACTGAAAGTGAAAAAATGAATTTGGTTGATCTAAATTTTTTATTTATTGTTGAGTTCTATATTT
>JAQFZE010001630.1:0-17133 GCA_034695245.1 Dicyrtomina saundersi | reverse complement strand
GGGCGATTTTGTCCTCAGGGCGATTTCGTCCTCAGGGCGATTTTGTCCTCAGGGCGATTTTGTCCTCAGGGCGATTTTGTCCTCAGGGCGATTTCGTCCTCAGGGCGATTTTGTCCTCAGGGCGATTTTGTCCTCAGGGCGATTTTGTCCTCAGGGCGATTTCGTCCTCAGACCGATTTCGTCCGATTTCGTCGGGGGTGTATTGGTATGTTGATATTGGTCAAGTGTGGCATACTAGTTTCAAGATTTAGGCTACGGCACTACTTTTGCGAATTAAATACTGTCAGGTCGTGTTTCATGCTGCTTCTTGAAATTTAATGGTATGTTTTTGGTAATATTTTTTTTAAGTCATTATTAGATTTAGTGGAAGCAACAGCAACTAATTGCAAGAGTTGTTAGGAATGAAAACTCTACTATGACAAATAGTATTGGCTTAAAATTGTTTAATTTTTCTTTTTGCAAAGTGCAGAGAATTAAGTTTTAATTTACCACATATACTTTTGCTGCTGTTAAATGCCACACTGATTACTGGTTGTAGCCTTCGATATACTTCATTTTATTGGAATATTTAATACACATAGAACGCGTTGTTATAAGCCTAATTACCAGCGGCAGTTTTCAATTTTACTCCGGGCGGCTGTTTTTATCTAATTCTAATCTTCATTTGTTAGGTTTAGAGATGCTATAAATACTAAGCAATTTTTAATATTATTTTAGTGCTTAATTAGTATTTGCATTATTAAGTACAAACTATATGCAATTCACATCCTATGAATAGAATGCTGCCATTATTGTGTACAATGTTTTGTTTAGTTGAATTTAGATTTCATCTGTTAGATTTTTTATTTGGATTTTCCACCTGCAGTTCCATTTAAATTGCTTTTAATATTCTCTTCCAGGTTTTATTTTATAATCTGCATTATTGAAAAAACTCATATATGACTAGGATGCAGAATGCAGACCTTACTCAAGGAATCAAGATTAATTAATTTTTTTCTGCGTGCCTAATTATATGCACTACATTTTGCTTATGTAAAAATATCCTATGGGAACGTTAATAATAGCAAAATAAACTTACGTTTTACTTATCTACCAAATAGAAAAATGTATTACATTGTAAGTACTGTGTAGTTGTAGTGTACACGTTGTTCTTGATGCTTGATATTAAAGTCCGTTTGATTTCATGCGAGTGCAATTATTTATATCTCTTCACTCAGTTTTGCATCCTTCAGCTGTTCGTTTTACAATTATTATTACAACATTCCCATCCTCAAACAGTAGTATATCATTGGAAATACTCACAATGTGCAATAATACGATGCTACTACCAATTCAAATATGCATGGTGTATTAATGTTTTCTCACGCTATTGGCATTGGGCGTTCAGTTTATATGCTTTAATTTGCTATAATATTTATTTGTTCCGGTTTGATGTTTGAATTTTACATATTAGAGCATAATAAACTTAAAAGGCAGCATATATCTGAGTACATGTACAAATTAATAATGTAAAGACAAAGACGGGAGCCCTAACGAGAGCGAGAACGATAACGATAACAAACAAGAACTGGAATCAACAATCAAATATTTAAAATCCAGGAGGACATTTGTTTTATACTTGTACACTGCAGTCTGCAATATTCTACGTGTTCTACGTGATTTCATTTCATATTAGTACGATATACTATGTTAATAAGTCTAGTAAAGTTAGTATATAATGAGAATCAAATGTAATGAAGTCGATACTATGGGATGGCCTGCTACACACAACTCAATAATTATTTTCCATTTTTACCCGAAGGTTATAAACCCAAGATTCAAGACCAAAACTCCAAACCAAGGTAGAGAATAGCTATCTCGCGCATTGTATCCGTACATCATTGAGATCAATGAAACATACAAATGAATTCATAAATTATTACTATAATTGTATTTGCAAGTTCAGCTCAAAATGAAGGATCTAATCAGCATCTTAACGTATGCTTTCTATGGACTCACTCCCAACTGGGGAGTTTTAAAAAATACAGTGATAAATACCGATATATAATATTTATTTAAATATTTTCAAACTTCAATTTCAAAACTTCAAAGCCTCAATGACGCTTGCACGCGGTTTGTGCTTGTGCTTGTAGTGCCTTTGCTTTCATCTATAATTGCAACAACCCAAAAGATAGATTTCAGTAGGTACTATAGCGTTTTTTAAAATGAATTTTCATGCCAACAAGAATTAAGGAATAAATGATTCCACGTCACTCTCAAACATTTTATTGCAATCACTTGGATAATATACCTAATAAAATATTATTTTTAATTGCACCAGGCTAAAAGTTGTTCCACACGTTGTCATAGCCATGGCTCAGTACTCTGCTTTTGATTTTGCTAACACTGCTATTATAATTGGAGTCATTATTTCGTGTAGGCTTAAATATCTAGGCTTTTCGAAAATTAACGTAGGTACTCTGGTTTCTTCCATTTCTAGGATTCTTTTTAAATACATTACTGCTTGTTCTATTACTAGAACAGTTTACAAATAGTAGTACATCACTAAATATATACCACATATTAGTATTGCCCTCTACCATCTAGAAGAACATAGATTCGTATACCTGGAATGAATATATATACTAGTTTATTTATTTTAGGTAAGTGTAGTTATATTTATGCATGAAATAAAAAATAATATGTTGATAGAATGTGGCGTATAGTGGATGCTTATTTAACTACATGATATACATAAGTGGAACTTGATTAAGAAATAAATTCACAGACGTTGAAAACAAAATATGCATGAACGTACATTACAAATTTTTAGTCCCAAAGAGAATTTTTAATATATCAAAACAAACATATGTACATATTCCGAGCCGCAAATAGATATTTGCAAAAGATGTTCATGCTTTAAATGCTTTTATTTCCAGGAAAATATATTTAGAATAAAATTAATTTCGGTTTTATTGGGATTCAAGCATCTGGAGTCTAGAGCATTCAATTAATTTTACGTAATTGCGTGCGCGCGTTTGTAAGGTACGGAGAAGGGGAGAAGAACCTTGTATTAGATTGCTTCTATTTTGGTTGAAGAGAAAATACTAACCATAAAATCAACTCAATAGTATGTAATATATTGTAAAATATGGATGTGCTCAATACATAGAAGTATTTTTAAATTAATATTATTCCAAAACACAAACACAGGTATTAAAACAATACAATTTTATCATTAAATTCTTTTAAAAAGATGTACCTACACTATTACCGTATTTTCTGTAATAGTAAACGAGCCTGTATTAGTAGACGGTTCTGGGATGTTGGAGTTTGAATTGTAGACTCGAGTTAAATGTAATTAAGCTTAAACTAATAAAATTTTAAAATTGGAATTTACTTTTGAAAGAAAATGTCCCGATTTTGTAAACGTTTTAATTACCTAATTTTAAAAAGACGAAATTATCCAATTTTTAAATATATTTTAATATGGTAAAATTTTCTAACTACCTTCTTCTGAAAGGTGTAAAATACTCTATAGCAATGCCCCCTCCCCCACCCCTACATATTACCCACTAAAGAAATACTCGGTTATGCATCTATTCAGAGTTGCCTGTGGTAAATGTCTAGTATTATTTCTCAACAAGGTTAAGTACGTAATAGAGCAAACGAAGGACAGGAGGGAATAGTTGTGGCTTCTAGAATGAAATGAGAGACATTCTAGACAAACCCCATTCAAATTTATTTTTACCATGTTTTAACAAGACTTTGAGTTTGGACGGTTGTTTCAGTTGAGAACAGAACAATTTGAGTACTTCTATAAGACAAAAAGATCCAAGAAAAAGGTGTAAGAGATATTACTGTAGTATGATATTACGCTCCAAGTTTGGACGTGAATTAAAATTTACGTCATTCCAAGAATCCATTTCATTTTATTGTATTAACATCTTACTTGTGTATAGTTGTGTATAATGGACAAAGTTAAAGTTTTACTTTTAGTCTATCTAACTAACTAAACAGAATCATCCATAAAGGAGGCGAAAAGTAAAACTTTTAATTAACTTGTACATCTGTGTAGTTTTTCAATTTATAAAATGATATAGATGCCTATGTACAGTATACAGTGTTTGAACTTTTTAGTTAGTGCATTTGTCTTTAAGTATTTATATATCTACTGCCTTTGGTCTTTCTTCACTCCTATGAACATTGACTTTTGCCCTTTGGCCACGTCCATGGAACTCTTCCCCTTAACTTATTCGATAAAATAAATGTTCAATTATTATCAAATGTACTTTTTGCCGATGACATGCTATGACGATGACTAAATATTCTTGAATATTAGGCAGATGAAAACTATGAAATAATTTTTAAACTACTCTAACGGGAAATACAACCTGAACACATTGTAGCCCCTATTCATTTTAGTGTAGGTCCATAATGTCGTTGAAGAGTAAACACAAGATCTAAGTATACCAATGCAATGTAGGTAGGTACCTAGATACATTAAAGTTGAATTCACGACACACATAATATAGGGAATAATTATTACATACATTTTTTTTGACTTCGATATAGATCCAAAAAATATTATATTTACACTTTGGGTAATTACAAAACATCACATACACTTTTTTGAAAGTACAAAATAAAATACTTGCGCAATTTCGAAATTGCAAAACGAACCATTTGCATCCTTTAAATATTTTTGGAAGGGTAAAATATCCTATTTAAGTCTTTCTAACATTGGAAAACACACTAATTGCTTAATTTTAAATTGTGAAACATACTATCTATAGTTTCATTAAATTACGAAATACAAATTCCTCTAGATAATATAATTTGATTTTAGTCATACTAAACCGTCTAGCTAATTTTCCCTCTTTAATAACGACAAACTTTTTATTTTAAGGTTATAAGTGATTCTGAGAAATGAATGTCAAATACAAATACGAAGACTAAGAACTACGTAGAAAGAAATTTTTTAGGATACTTTGTGTTTTCATTCAAAATTCAACAAACTTTATTGCTTTGAAGACGAAACTCACAATCTTATCAGTGGGAAAAAGGACAGGCGTCAAATGCGGATGCTGTGAAGAGTAAAGAAAGGTTTTGAAAAAGTTTTTGATGGAAGAAAGTATGAAACTAATGTAATGTATAAACACTATGTGTGAAGATAATTAGTATGCATGATATTTAATAATACTATCTAATCGAGGCAAGGCACTCACTACGGTTGTGCGTGCAAAATCTGAACACCCATTTTAAGCCTTCACTGTGACTGGGGTACACAACATTATGTGGTATTCATTTGGAATTGGAATCTTTTCTTTAGATTCTGCTGCAATTCAGGAATTGTATGCAGGCAGTACGAATTTAAATATGCCACCAAATCGGAACCACGAACCACCCAACAAACAAAATAATGAAAATAAAATCAAATTCGTTAAATTAAATGATTAAATATTCTTATATTTGTTGACATAATTAAATTGCTCTGCCTTTGCCTATGCATGCATGTCGACTGTGGTACTGATAGCATTGAAACTTGCAACGTTTTAGACGTAATATACATGCACCGTAATGCTTCTAATAACTTCCGGGAGAGTTATGTCAAACTTTGCTTTAGACCTGGCATTTGAATTTTATTATGAAATATTGTCGGTTCTGACATTAATTATTAAAATGCAATGCTTCAGATATTGACATTATTTATTGCAAGACGTTGATCAGTAGAGCAGGTAGGATATAATACTGCTTTCGAATTCGAATTGAAACGTTTAATAATTTACAGACTTCTGCATTAATAATCCAGGAACAACAGAGCTAATAGCTTTGAGGTTAGTGAGTTTTGATATTCTTTGCTGTGTATTAAAGATTTTCCAGGAAAATCCTTTGCAATCCTATTAAATCAACATACTTACATCATTGATGTGATCGCTTCCGCATCTTTATCAAGATTATGATTATCCCTATGCCCTACTCATATAATGCTGTATTTATAAATTTAATTGATACTTGCAGTCAAACTTTGGGCCCCTTCTTGTTTTTCTTTTATGCAGTTCTATGCGACGGTAAGCTGAGAGTCTATTTCGTCGTAATGAAGTAGTAACCTGAACATCGGGCTTATTAATAATTTAGATTTGAATTATGGGAAGTACCTTGCGACGTTTGTACCCTGGATATAGTTACACAAATATGAATTGTAAGGTGTCAAATTCTAGATATACGCATATTATAAGTATACGTAAACAATTTTATACGTAACTTGTACAGTTTATTACGTACAGTTTAGTACGCATTATTAATGCTATCATTATTACAGCCGCTACATGTCGTGTTAACCATACAATGATAGCACTATGTATCTACAGTGTGTACTATGTGATATATGATATATGTTCTGTTATTACCTATTATCATTTTCAATTGTCATTATGCAATTTAATTTTCTCATATGTCAAATTTGAGGGACACCGATTAGCAAGTACAAATAAAGAAGGTTTGTCTCACTCACTCCCGTCTCATTCTCTGCATATACCTGATCGTCTTTTTGTGCTTGTAAGTTATGACTACCTATTATTACCCCTTTACTATGTAATATGTATAGGGTATAGGGAGAGTATTGTGTAGGAAAACGAAGATGAAAGCCAAGTACCTACCTGTGTACATAGAGTAAATAGGTGGAGAATTAAATTATTATCAATGTAAAGTAATGGGCTCAACATACAATTAATTTCTTATATTAATGTTATATAGAGTCAGTTTTACACGTCGAATTACAGTCATCATTTTTGAGTGTAGTCAAATAACTCATAGTCATAGTTATAGTGCTGTATTATTGTGATTCGCTTTGTTATTTATATTTGCCGTAATAAATGTTGGCCGCCTGAATGATAAATTTGAATAAATTATTCGAATATTGGAATTATTATAAATATATTAGAGGTGGTAGTGGTGTAGTATAGCCTCTTTCTATATTGTCTATATGGTTATGTAAGTACGACGCATACTTATATTATACTTGTGTAAAATGTCTTTGCCTTATTTAGATAAAGATGTACCTTCAAAATGTACTACTACACGACAGTGTCAGAGACGAAGGAACAGACAATGCAATGTCATTCATCATCATGAAACAATTCAAAATTTGATAGGTAATTTGAGAAAATCGTGCGTGGGTTTTAAGTTTTTTTTTTGTCCGTGTAGTGTATAAGCACTTGACATGACTTAAGTTGAAGTTCCTGAATCTGAATACATAGTACGTTACCTACAACACTACCACTTGAGTTTCCTTGTAGTATTTAAGTGCCTATATATTATGTCATACACCAATATGTACGTAGTATGTTCACATGTGCATTCCTTGTATTTTGTCATTCTTGAGATGCTACATGATAATACTGTGCAGTGTGTGGTCTTGAAAAACTTATCCATTTTATAATTAAATTTCAATCAGGATGTAGTTTTAACTTTCATTGAATAAATTATTGGCTTAAACTTTCATAAAAATCTGGTTTAAATTATAACACGCGTGAATCTTTGATCAGAAGATAATTAAATTTTTAATTTATGCCCATGTGTGTAAAAGAGGCCTGTGCTAATTACTGCCATAAAGTTACAGTGACAGGTATAATATAAAAAATTATAAAGTTTAATCAGTTAAACAGTATTTTTTATCGATTGGTTGTGTCTGTAAAGTGATAAAAGCTGCACATACATACATATGTCAAATTGCAATTTAAATTAGTTGTTTTTTAATTCGAGCACAATAATTGAATTTTATATCATATATTGGGGGTTATAATAAAGCTGACACAAGTATATTTCAAATAACTTCCAAATCCTGCACATTTCCGCAAAAATACGAATTAATGCATTTTGCACCTTTCAAAATAGCAGAATTAGATGGTTTTGCACTTTTCAAAACGCAAGTATTCACGCCTTTTTCCACGTTGTCCAATTTAAAACATTTTGCTTATTTCAAAATGTGTGAGAATGTACAACATTTCCCAACTGGAAAAATCCCAAATTCCGAATTGGTCTAGTTAGAACATTTTGCACCTTTCAATTCATAACACCAAAATTCAAAATACAAAATATCCTTGAAATATAAATAAAATATCTTCCCCACTCTTTGCATGTCTACCACGTTGTATAGGTAATTTAAAAAAAGTTAATAATGGTGTAGTATTACTACTTCAGTACGATTTATATCCCCAAGACGGATAATATATCTAATATTGTAAGATAATAATACAAAGAATAGAAAAACGAGAAAGTGAAGAATCAATTATCAATTGCAGTTTTTTTTAAATATGTACATATTCAAAATTCAATGCCATCTTGGATTCTACAATATTAGTATGAGTTATAAATACAATACCCATAAGTAGGACTTTCTGTGGCCGTCTGTACAGATTACAGATTAATATTACAGCAGAGGCATACATATAGCATTATAATGGCGGCAAGAGTAAAAGTAATAGAGATGTTCAAGGGGCTATATAGAACTGAAGACAGTATATGAGTCACATGTCTACCAGAAAGCAGACTACAGAATGCAGAAAGGAGACGAGAAGAGCACCCATAATAATATCTGCACAGAAGACACAAGTGTAATGAAGAGACTGAAGGAAGGTCGGAGAACGGCCTTGTCAGATTCATTGTATTTCTCAGCTTGTGTTATGTTCTCTCTCTCTCTCCCTGTGTACTCATGTGCATCTTAATTGTAATTGTAATAATCTCAAGATTGACGCCGCTGTCTCACTTTTCTTGACTCTGCGGCTCCCCACTCTCACACTCACACCGACGGCAAAGTGAGTGATGTGATGGGAACGAAGACGAAGACGAAGACGAAAACGAAAACGATGAGCTAATTCTTTCCCTCTCTGCTTTTGCATTTTTACCTTCTCGCTGTGACTTTGTCTTTACCATTGCATTGCATTGCATTGGTTTGGTTTGGTTTGGTTTTTCCCAACAGTTACTACTACTACAAGCAAAAAACAGTGACGGAAAAACTAATTATCCATAGTCCACATGACTACTCAATATGACAGGACAACCATTATCCTTCTATCAGTATACTAATATTAAACATGCGTAAACATTAATATAACAATCAAAATATTATCAAGAGTCAAACATTTGCACTTTCAATAATTTAAGTATAGCCAAGCTCTATATGAAACTCAAATGGGGAATGACGAGAGCACAAAAGTATTTAAATAAATAAACAGCAAATACCAACAACAATAATAACTATCAATACAATTTTTTAATTGAATGTAAATACACGTGTTGGGAATTTTAAAATAATTATTATTGAACAAGTCAGCATATATGGAAAGTGAAGCAGTGGCTACCTAATAAAGTACTTATGGATTATTACCCCTATATGATCTGACTATAGAGTGAGTACTACTACCATTACCACTACAATTAGTTACTTTTACAAATCCACTCATTTATTTACAATCAATACCTTAATAACAGTTTTAATTATTCCAAGCACGTTTCCTATTCATGATCATCCTTATATGTAAATTATAAATTAGCACAGTAAAAGCTGATGTCTTTATTATTATTGAGACATAAGGTTCACATTTACATGGGGATCGATTTGTGTCCGTTGTCCGTCCATATGCATTTAATTCCATATGTATTTTTACACTGAAAATGACTGACTCACGAAATAACTGAAACTGAGGTACGGTTATACATTGTAGTCAGTAGTCAGTTGTCAGTTTACATAGTATCGATATCGACGGTTTAAAAAGTATAGAGGGTACACAGCATAAGCACCGAACAGTAAACAGTAAAATCAAGAAGAGAGGCAAGACGTATATTAAACTCGTTTTTATAAATTACTAAACAATAAAGTCATAACATACCAAATAAATTTGCATACTTCTTCAAATTCAAATTCAATACTCAATATGAGAGGTAATATAGCCTCATGAAAACAATAACAAGACGAGGACTAGCCAAAAAGTCAAAAAATCAAAAACCAAACTAACCCACAAGCTTGGAAGATTGCATAAGTGTAGCATTAAAAAAAACACACTATATGATTTTGATGATGATTGCTAGTGTGATTGTTTTGTGATTATTAGCTTATAAAACATAAGAAATACAGATGTTTTGAAGCACCTCATGTTCTTGTACATGCAGGTACCTACCTCCTCAATATACCTGGATGCCAATCCGAACTCGAAGCCGAAGCCGAAACCGAAGCCGAAGTCGAAGAGGTGAGGGGCAAAATTTTTGAGGCGAGCTTCGAGACTCACGTAAAAGCAAAGGTCATGTGAAAAAGAAAACGTTTTTTTCCCTGCAAGTCTTCTTGCAGTTTCTTCTACGGTTTGTACACTAGTAAGTTCCATCCATTTATTACTATATACGTAGCTAAAAGCTAGAGAGTTACAGATAATAATGACTACATAATATGTACGCAACGCAACCTATACCTGTCTAGATACATAATAATACTGCATACTGTGGCTATGGGTTTCAGTGAGTCAGTTGTACATATTATATAGTTGTCGGTTATTAGACTGGATCCATATCCATGGTAGCTCCTATCTTTTGTCTCATGTTTTTTCTTCATGGATGTTGTTTGTAACAATCTAGCACGTATTAGCTATGTGCATTAGCTTCTTCTGAGCATTTAGAACGTTGAACAATGCTAATCGTTTTCGTTCGCAATAATCATCGGAGATCACTCAGTATCGCCATCGCCATCACCATCAGCATTGCCATGAGCATCAGGAACGACGACGTTCCTTCCCATCATAATGAATGGTAAAGGTTTTCTAATGATCTCTCATTGGCTTCCTCATTGTGCTCATATATTCCTACTCTGCATAATAACCTACACTTACGGACACGGTTACGGCGCCCAGAGAGCTACAGTGTCTGTATATGTAATTTTGCCTGTGTTTTGTGTTGTAACGTACCAAGTACGTACTGCGTATAGCTTTAAGGGCTTTTCTTCCTCACCAAACATTTTTCCACTTTTGAAAGTCCAAGTCGAAGCAGACACACTGCATCTTCACTTTTGGACGTGGAGTTGATGATGAGACTAACTACGAACTTGAATACAAAAATGCATACGGAGGATACAGAAGTGGAGAAGAGATGAAGAAGGAGTCTGTGCAGAGGCAGTGGCAAGTGGAAATGAAAGTGGAAAGGAAAATTGGATGGGGACGGCGACGGCAATGCAAAAGTTTCAATTTTCAAGTACAAGTGCAAAATTTTACCTTGGGGGGAGCATCTGAGTATCATTATATTATGAAATAATTTCGACGTCGTTTTTTATTTTAACTTTTTTCCTGGGATGTATATAGTCAGCATATTATATAGTCTACCTAAATACTTATATATATAGTATGATGATGAAAGGACAGTATCGAACAGTGCAATTTAAAGCATTGCAAAACAAAGTGGTTACCTATATCTACAGTTATATGTTTTAGGCTGAGTGGTAGTCGGCCTGCACGTGAAAATTTACTATACGACGTAGATAACTAATTGTAAGTACCTACGCATTACTGCATAGTAGTAAAATATTGCGCAGTATGTTTAAGGCCCATTGAATTTTTCAGAAAATGCAGTAAAACGACATTAAGACATTGACATTTAGCGATTCTTTACAAAAAATTTGCTTTACTAAAAATAGAAAATGCAACCTTGAATTTTAGAAAAAGGAATTTGCACTTTTTCAAAGAACTACTTGAAAAATTTACCCTTTCAAAAAGTGTTGAGAACTGTTTAGCAAACTTCCAAAACATTACAAATGAGAGTATTTTGCAATTTCTGAAAACAGGTAATTCGAGTATTCGACATTTAATTAAGAAGGAAATAATAAATTTTTTCACACTTTTTTGAAATCACAAGATTAGAACATTTAATTTAAAAAAAACACGAAATTGCAACATTGTACACTTTTCGAAAAACATTGATTCATTAAGGTGGAAAGGTGCCAATTGTCCAACCTAAATTTTCTGTCCCTGTAAAAATGTAAAATGAAGTGTGTGAAAACTATCAGAAATCCGAATTCAAATTAATTTCAACTTCATATATAATATACACTTGTAAAAGCCTATACTGCAATCCATATTCAACAAAGCTACACTCGCACAATACAATACATTATCTGGAAATATTACCATATTTTTAAGATTACATTACAAAACAGATATTTATCAGGTTCTCAAAATTGTAATTCCTAAATTCCAAAGGCATCGCCAAAGTTCATACAAGGCTTGTTGAGTCGTTTTAAATTAACCAAAACCTTTGCGCATCTCTCACGCCGGCAGATGTCTGTTGACTGACTGACAGCACGTACTACCTACTATCACGTGTGAACTTGCAGAAATGTGGTGAATTGAAATTAAAGAGTTTTAGTTCCTGTACAAGAGATGGGAAGGGAAGTGTACAGACTGTACAGACTACAGACGGGGAATAGAGACGCAGACAACATTGCATTGGTTCAAGTTGAAAATATTATACATTAAAAAAAATGGCCAAGTGTGTTCGAGGTAATTATTGCGTACTTGCTAGTTCCTTTCCTCTTTGTTATCAGTACACACACACACGCATCCCTATTACACATCCTATAACCGCGTAGACAGACGCACTCACGCTCGAATTTAAAAATTCATTTACCTTCTCCAACCTAAAGTCATCAGCCTAGAGCACAGTGATGATGATTATATGAGTTGAAAAATTTAAATTACAAAATTCGGCGTCTTCTTCATTTCATCATCTATATGTGTGTGTTGTTGTAGTGTGTACTTTCAATGTTTCAATTTTTCAGTCTTGGCTCTGTATGTCTGCATGTATATTACTTTTATATGTATAGTATATTACTATACCCCCCTTCCCCTCAAATGTAATCATGTGAAAACCCCAAAGCTTGAATTATTGCATAACTTTATTTTTCATGGAAAAATTGTCTACAGGAGAATAAACTTTCATCTTCGTCGTTGTTTTCTTACTGTACCTATATAGTTGTATAATATTCTTATTCGTATTCGTATATATTCGTCGCTTCTTCCTCATAAAATCTGCAGTCACATATAGTCCACGTGGGGTTCGTGAATTTTTTTTCTTTCTTTCTTTCTTTCTTTCTTTTGTCTCCACATCTTCTTCTTCTCCTTGTCCTCTCTCTCTCTTCCATTTACATTGAATCATTTTTGATTTGATTTGAAATGTGATTACAACAAGCAACTGCTGCTGCTGCTGTAGTTGCTATGTAGTTTGTAGAGAAGAGTTGTACAAGTTGAAGTAATTACATATTATTTTATTTTATATATTACAATTTTATTGCTCCGTTTGCTTCTGCATCTTCCGCCTCCCTAGAGATTATCAGAATAAGTGCAGATTCCTAGACGTGCTTTTGTAGATATTGTACCTCTGAGCTAATTTTTTGTTTTTTGAATTTTTTTTGTTTGACTGTGTGTTGTTTTTCATTTTCATCTTCTTATCAACAAATTTCGGCATTTTCTTCTTCAATCGATTTACAACTACGCATTCACCATTTAAATTACTTCCAGCTCGTGCAGCATCTTTATGTCTGTGCAATATAATATGTATAGGCTCTACACCTAGTCTCCAAACATTTTTATGGTTATTGCCCCATTGTATTTATGTATTGTACTGAGCTGTGTTGACCTGGTTGGTCCATTGGTCGGCGGTCCCCTTGAGCAAGTTGGCAAGTTGGGAATTGGAACTGGAAAATTGCTATATAGATTGAGTTCTTCTGTATCTTGCACTGAATTCGACTGTGAATTCGATTGACTTTGTCGAGTATATAGTTTTACATGGCAAGTAAAAAGTAGCCAAGGCAAGTAGTATGAACATATATCTACACAATATATCCTTTCTATTTAGATGACAAAAACAATTTTCAACCCATCTTTTACATTACATTGGATTGGTTTTTAATTATGCATAACAAGAAGCTTCAATAATATCGTTGCTTTTCTATGCTGCCAATAATTTCCAGAGGGATTTCACTCCGCCAAATAATTTATAAACTCAGCGTAGCATTCAGAATTTGAGAATTTTCAATTTATTATTCAGAGAATTTGAATTTACTATATAGTTGAAGTAAAATATTTTTCATAATTTGTTCAATTATCAATACAACTCAATTTAATAGATATATAGTACAGTACAGTTTTACTAACCGAAAAATACCTTTTTTGTTAAAGAAAAATGTTTTTGGTTTTTAAAATGTTCAAACGTGAAATATGAAGCTTTATTTTTAGACTCGGCCGCTTGACGCTCGCAGAAAATAAATGCAGATTAATAAGCAAAATGCACACTACTAAAGCAATTAAATTGTGGCTGTTTATTTTTGTGCAAATTGCATATAGTAAGTATATTATGTATAGCGCTGAAGAAACCTTTAAGAACTACCACACCGCCCCATAATTACACAGTAAGTTATCCAAGTAATAAGATGTCAAGATATAATATGTGAAAACCGTGAAAAAATCCCGACCGGGCAGGCACGTTGGTCGTAAGTACTTTGAGCATTCCAAGAACAAATCGAATTGATTATATAGAGGAATGAAAATACCTACATAGATTTATCTTTGTGTACTAAAAATCAAAAGCATGCGACTCCCATTCCTGCCTCACTTTGTAACATGTTTATTTACTATTAAAATCTGTACATATAAAATTTTATGATTATGTCATATTTTTATGTCAATTCTAAGAGAGACGTCTATACAGTTCAACAGACACATTGAGTTCTCCAAGTACCTATATGTATGTATGTATTCACCTATAAGTGTCCATTTTATATTATACAGATAATATACAGTCACATGGGTATTAGTAATCTGTAATTGCAAAGGTTCAAGAACAAAATATTTGACTCTGTCCTTGCCGAGAGCTGCCTAGGGCTTTTCCTCTTTGTCTTATAGTGTCTTATAGTGTTGGTTGCTTGTTTGTAGTAATACGTAATAATGTGAGAGCACAAGAGAAAGAGAAGGTAGTCACATAGATTTTATAACTTGGTACAACTGTTTTCTTGGTTTTGGTTTTGGCTTTGGTTTTGGCTTTGGTCTTTTTGTTGGAATTTGTAAGAGAAAAACAGCCTATCTTTTTTGTAAGGTTATGACTATTTGAAATAGATATCCCCTATTGCGTCTTCCTCCAAACCCAAAGTCAAATTTAAATTATGTTTTTCTCTGGATTTGAACGTTACACTCTTGATTTGCTGATTCTCTGTCTGATTGTGAGTCGTCGATCGGTCAATAGCTAGGGAAAAGATTTTTTTTGTGCCTTCATTTACGACGTCCTTAATCTGAATCATAGGATATAGTAGGTACCTTAACTAGGACTATATACTACCCCTACTCTCTACCCTAACACAACCTTTACCTTTACTTTTAAAATTGAAATTGAAATTGTACATAGTTTTAAAAGTTCTGCTCGCGAGCACAATGTAAAGTACATAGTGCTTCGTCGGTCGGACGTAGGACTCGGACTCGGACTACATGCTTAGATATTTGCTTGTAAAAATCCATGTCAGAGTCACGTCGTCCTCAGAGTAAAATATAGAGTGTGCATAATACTTATGTATTATGCAGGAGGGCTATATTTATGTATATGTATGACTTGTATAGTAGTATGCAAAATTGGAAAGGTATTCCAGCATTATTAAATTTTATATTATCTGCTCAACAAGGCAGCAGCCTTCAGAAACAACTTAATTGCATTCACCTGGAATTTCTGCACATATCAAAATCAAAGAAATCTACTTAGGTACTTTGATATACGTGTGCATACATACAGGTATTTATGCGCTATGCTATTTCATAGTAGACGTGGTCCATATAATATTATGCACCTATACTCACTCAACTGCTACTGATATCCTTTTAGTATTAAGTTGGGAGTAACAAACTGAGAGATCAAACGAAGTCAGATAGTCAGCAGAGTCTGTGAGACTTTTATCTTTAGCTTCTTATGTCTTATTATGCCTCTTAGCTTTTGTCTTTGTATGATTATTTCTTATTTGAGTTGAGAGCTCTTTCTATTTATTTTCTAGAAATTATATGCTCCACTACCTCCACGTCTAACAAGACACCGGCCAAGATATTATAAGGGCAAGAAAATATTTTTCAATTTTAATTTGAAACATAATCAAAACGTCTTTAAATGCTTCTTTCCCCCACGTAAAGCTATCCAAATCCTTGGTAGACATTTTTGTAAGTACATGCATATATGTATAGCAACAAGAAAGTACTATTTAATGTCATATAATGTTAGGAATTTCCTAATTCCAGTCCGCTGGATTGCTCATGTCAGGGGCGGATAATGCGGACAGCGCAGGCAGCAGCCCCGCTGCTTAAATTTTCAAAAAACGTGTAAATGGAACATTTTGCAGTTTTGAAAAATATGCAAAAAGAATATTGAGACTTTTTAAAAACATGCAAATAAAAGTTTTTGTACATTTCAAAAAAAATGCAAATAAAACATTTTCTACTTTTCTCAAAACATGTAAATAGAACATTTTGCACTTTTCTGAATCAAGGAAGAAAAAAACATTTTGTACTTTTGTAAAACATGTAAATACAGCATTTTGCTTTACCAAAGAAAACCATCAATAAAATCAAAATTGTGGTGTTTGTATGGAAACAAATTCCTGCCTAAAACCAATTCCTTCGTCCGGCCCTGCCTCATGTAGTTGTAGTTGTACAGCATTTTTTTTAATGTAAAAATACCTTGGCAAATTGCATATGTGTTCAAGTCTTTTTCTTACGATTAGTCGGGGTGATAAGTTCCAACGGAGTAAGAAAGCCAGAAACAAACATCTTACTTAAAGTTAGTTGAATTCAGGAAAAATGACACGTATATGATATAGGATTATCTTTCAAATAATAATACAGGTATATTGCCTGGTGCTGATGCTGAGCAGTTCACATTTTTCATATGTATGCGGGTAGTTTATATAAGTTACACTATAGATGTATATACTCATTATATAATTATACTTGAACAAATTACTATCGTTGAACTGCTATAGGCTTGGACAATTGCAATTTATTGCGATTACCCAGCAATATACCATTGGCAATCAAAAGAAATTGAAAACTGGATTTTTGTCGTCCTCAAAATATTTAGTAGGAGCTTTTA
>JAQFZE010001629.1:0-17146 GCA_034695245.1 Dicyrtomina saundersi | reverse complement strand
TAGGAAAGACAACAGTAAACGGGGAAAGTCATCGGGAACGGAAATTAAAATATATTACTCGTAAACAAAAATCCAGACCACCAGGCAGGCCTGTTGCACTGTTGTTGAAATGTTGACTCTGTACTTTTCCTCACTGCCAGATCAAACGTCCCAAATAATTTAGGACAACGACCAAAACCAAGCCAATAACTAGCTAAAAGACGAGTTCATAATACATACTACGTACTTACGTCCCACTAAAATCCCATTATTCCCATATATTGAATATCTCCCTAACCCCACTAGTTTTAAGAGATCATGTTGAAAAATATAGATCGCATATCCTTTAAAACGCTTCTATTATAGTCAATGTGTATGTAGCACTAACTGAAACTGACACAACCATTTGATATGAACCTCAACGAGATATAAAGTGCTTCACCGTTTAGCACAAATACTCTGTCAGTAATTTACAACATAATAATAAAAATAAAAATACTGATAAATTTCAAACGATAAAAATTGTTCGCGAATCGTCTATCTCTGTCGGGATGCGGATGGTCGCTGGACTGGACTGTCGTACGATGCGAAATTTAAACACATTTGCCAAAAGTTGAGAGCTGATTAGTTAACTATTCGCATATAGCATTCTTACACGTGTACAACTTTTGCAAACCCTCACTTGTCAGTATAAAGCTAAAATGAAGCTCGTACTCATATACTGAAATATAATCTGTGAAAATTTAAGTACCTTCACTGCATTGATACTTTGCAGAGTGTCTGCACTAATGCGTATGGAAAAGTATAGAATGATGCAGTGCCTCATGAAAAACGTTAGAATCGTCGAGAAAATCGTTTTGGTCTCGTATGTATCTCCACAGAAGACAATGTAATGCAGTGCTTGGGGTGAAGCATCAAAAACGACAACTATGATAATGCATACGAAAACTGAAGGGAAGGAAAACGACAAGAAAATGCTTTTGGGCCTTAGGGCTTGTAAAAAAATTGTATGCTATAGCATTGCGAGGCTAATACATTAGAGGAGCTGTGCATAAGCAACGCTAGGTGAACTGTAAGGTGGGTGGTTACTTTTTCCTGTTCGGCGTTGTACGCAGTATGCGTTTCATGCATGGTGTGGTAGGGATGAGCCATAAAATTACAGAAAATGCACTAACGTCACTTATGGACGACCCCTTAAGCAAAGGGAACGCTTTTGTGGTGTGGCTGTAGCTACTGATGTGTTGGCAAGTTGGCTGGCGCTGATACGATACGATATTTAGGATGACGAAGTCGGGTGAGAGATTGAGTGAGTGTATAAATGTGTACGTGTGCTGACTGCGCATAGGCAAAGGGATGGACTTTCTCAAATGCAGAGCAACATCATCTCTTCAGACCTACAATGGATTCTCAACAGTTCACAGTCTCAGCCTGCAACATGGAAAGATTTTAGGTTAACTAGTTTAACCTTAAACCTAAAATCCTTTTCATACTGTTTTTAAACAGAGTATCAAGAGTCAACGCGATTACTCCTTGAATGTAAATTTCTTTGGAGAGTGTTTAAAAATTAATACAAAAAAGTGTGCAAAATTTTAATACAAGTTTTACTCCAGCCAGATTTTACAATAAAGTGAAAATGCTCGTGGATTCACCAAATACTGAGACATTAACTTCTCATCCACCACCAACGACAACAACAAATGGAACCTCAATAGTTACATCTGTAATTTCGACGGCACCACCTCTAGTAACAAATTCTAATCCAGATCGTCCCTCTAATGTCTCACTCCTCGCAAATAGATATTTACTTTTTGACAGTGGACAACCTAGTACAAACTCAAAAAGTAGTAGTTGTATCGTCAAAAATTTCCAGCGGTGTATTAAGATTGAAACAAAGGAACAGTTTTCTTGCAAGGTGAGTTCGGAGAGTCCAAGCATGAAATAAATATTGAATTTATTAGTTATAGGTAAAAATGTATTTGAAATGTAAAAAGAGAGGAAATGGTGAATGGTGTTTATAGCCTTTGTAGTAGTTAGTAGTCACCCTTTATTTATTGTTGTGAGGTATATTTTTTTTTAGAGTTAGGGATAAGCTTTGGTTTATTTACATAGTATGTGTTTGTGTGGAGAGTTGTACGTGTACGTGGAAATAGCGGAAGAGAGACGGACACGAACAGAAGAAAGGAGGAAGCGAACTCACGAGAGAGATTTGAGAGTTGAAGAAACGAGAGCGTGTAGTTCATAGTTTTTAGATATTTAAGGATGAAGGAGTTTATACACATTTAGTTCATTGAACTGTTTAAATATGTTCTCTGTTGTGCCTTGTGTAGTAGTAGAACTGTTAACAGTATCAAATATGTCGAAATTTGGATTGGAAGCTATGAATGATGAAGTATCCACAAATTCACAAATGAAATTGACGAACACTGACTGAGATTAGATTTGCATGCGAAATTGTTCAAATAATGATAAAGCTGACGTGTATTAAAATGTGTTAATATATTATATCAAATATATATAAACATGACTAATTCATTTACAGATGGTCGTTCGGAATCAAGAAGGACTTCAATTAATCGCTGGATATCACCGCTTGGATGAAAGCTGTGATGCTATAAGCAAAGTTCACGAAGTGATCTTAAGTCCAAAATCATTTTATATGATAATGCCAGCCAGTTACGGAAACGTTCATGCGTATCTTCTCGCAAAGAAAAAATTAAGAGAACCCGAGGCAGCAAATATTTTTAGGCAAATGGTGACTGCAGTTCAATTTTGCCATAGTAAAGGAATTGTTCTCAGAGATCTTAAAATGGGAAAATTTGTGTTCCATGATAAAGAAAGGTAGGTTTTGTTTTGTCTTCCTCATTACACTCTATTCTACTCAATTACAGATTCACATTATGATTATAAAATTATTGCGATACATAGCGTATCTTCTTTAAGCAACTTTGACACGTATTTCGTCATTCTCATTCCAAGTTTTCTCACATTCAGATAATATTTTTTGAATTTCGTGTCTCATATCCGCATGCAAAAATAAATCCTTACTCACGCCCTGCGTCAAACGTAAACGTGGGACTATGAGTAATTTCAGTTTACGTTGAAGATAAATTTTCAAACGTTGTTATGATGATTACATACAAATTTATCCTGGAACGTTTTCCGGTCGTATTTACAGCCACTGAACCCTGGCTGGTGAAATACAGAGGGGGAGTCATTGTAGATGTCAGTTGTGAAATGCATCCTAGTTGATAGTGATATAAATTTAAATTTTTAAACTCCGCAAGTTTGAAAGCAAAGTTTGACCTTTGTCATCTGCTTTAATAGTAGTCAACAGTCTTGGGTACTATTACTAAACTAAACTATAATGCTTGTGTGTAAGTATTTGTATTTCGTGTACAAATTACCCTCATCTTATTTCATCAAACTTAAGTTGCGCTATAGTTTCTTTATTATTCAAATTCCTAGTCGACTACTTACTTTCCTTGAACAATTACTCGAAGCTTAAAAATATGCAGTGGAGGCAAGGCATAGTGGTGGCTCTTGTGGAATTCTTGAAAATGCCGCAGTGTATGTATGGACAGGGCAAAATCGGAATTAAAAATGTGATGCAGAAATAATTAGTAAGCAAAGCACATGCAGAACAACAGAGGGAACGGTTCCATGGATTAGTTCACTCTTTAAAATAAGCGTAATTTAATATTGCTAAAATGAGACTGAAGACAAAGGAAAGCTTTCAAATAAAAATCTGATTATCATAATATTATATAGTAAATAAATAGAGACAAGGACATTTGTTGGAGGGAGCTGAGCTTTACGAGTTGAAAGGTACGTCGCAGTCGTAGTTCAGAGTGCTCTCACTATGACTAAAAGCTGACGTAGCGAATTGCCTCAGTACTGGGGGGTGTGCTCTCCTCCTTGCCTTTGTACACGTATGCATTACACTTATACGCCCTAGGGAAAGATTGACTGAAATGTTGCATTATGAAATGAAAGAAGGCATTTATATGTTGTTGGTCTTGGATTTCTGCAGAATATTTCCGAGATTATTATTTGCATGTATATATATAATATCGACGTGTATTTTGACACTAAAGCAGGTCTTAATTGCATCAGCCAATTTGCTTATATTGATGCCAAGTGTAAAGCTGTGTAGAATGTACGTGACGGATGCTTAAGTATATTTACAATAGCTACCTAAGTATGTATTTTAGCACTACTATAATCTTAAATACCAACAACGGACTAGGACTGAATTGTTTTTTATCTTGAAACCAATTATGTGTAGTTCCATAAGTTTAGTCTAGAAGCTTAAATTAACTCTAGAAATAACATCAACAGTCTTCCCTTCCCTGACTCAAAAAAGAATGATGCAATTTTCACTCTTTTGTGTACAAGATTGTATTTTTCTTCTAAAAATATACTTGCCAAAAAAAATTTGCCAGGCCCAGAGTTTTACTACGCTGCAGTCAGTCTTGTTGTAGCGTGATACTCCTGTACTTTTCCTCAAAGGTTACTGCCTGCCGGAGCATTATTTGCAAAAACATACTTGCATTAGTTTCCAATATAGTCATGCATATGTATAGATTATATGTTTTGTATTTTGTTTTTTTTCAGTAAGTAGGTGCTAACCTACCTACCCACGTAAATAACTAACCTTAAATATGTAGAACAGTTAAACTAGGACAAACGTTTTTCTCTAAAATATAACACTTTTTACAAGTAATTATAATAATACGTTTAGGCAAATTTTGAAGCATTTTAGAATTGTGATTATCTCATAGTAATCACTAATCAGAGGTATTTATTTTTAATTTATTTCTTATTGCCACAAATAGTAATTTACTACTATTAAAATGTCAGTGAGAATTTTCACATACCTTCCCTTCTTACTACTTAGATAGGGTAAATATTTGAATCGAACTCGATTGAATTTATGTCAAGCAGGTATGGTGGTTGGTAGCTTGGATTTTGTTCTCTTGCGTATATAGGTTCTAATCTAATTATGTGAACTACAAAGAAATTTTAAGTAAAAATGACAAAGTATGTCATTGCATGTGTAGTAGTATGTGAATGAATTGTATTTACTCCAAAGGAATGAACGCAGCGTTGTAAAGGTACCCTCATTTGGTAACTTTTAAAGTTCATCGAAATTACATTATATTCTTTATAACTTTAGAAAGCTTAAAATTAAAAAAAAAAGAAAGAAAGAAAATAGTTTTAAAGTAATACATGGCCAAAGCTAAAAAAGCTTTAGGGCCTAGATTCGTTCGTTGATCGTTGTCGTCGTCGTTGATCGTGGAATAAAAATAAAAATAGGTAAAACACAGAGAGAGTTGTAAGGGTCGTTAAAATGGTAGACAGTAGTTAGCATTGAACTAGATTTGAGGGAGCTCTTTCATTTGTAACACAGTTAACAGTACTATATAGTAAAGGAGTAGCAATGTTGAATGTCATAACTGTGTAATAAGACGCATCTAGTTTAACGCAAGGATGAAAGTTAAGTTTGTATATATATTCAACAATACAAAAAAAAAATTCAAGCTAAAAACGAGCTAATTTTTAGTATTCACTTTAGCTGTATAGAGGTGGGATTATAGCATAGGTAGGTTGGAGGTACACAATAATGTGTACATACCATGGTGTGGATGATGACGGTGAGATAAGTTGTTTCATGAGAACGATTGGCTTGGAGTTGTCAAGGTTGACTGTTGAGTCTGCCTGTAAAAAGTATAGAGAGTAGTGCCATCATACCTCTCTGTACCTGTATCATACATATTACCTGAATTAAAAAGTATTGCAGTCTCTGTCAGTCCACAGTCCACGCTACGTTGGTTTCTCAAGAGTACTTGTAAGTAATCGTAATTACGCCAATCTTAAGTTTTGCAATTGTAACTTTTGTATATACAACACTCACACAGTGTTACTCTTGGGCTGTTTGCATATCATTATATATATTGGATGGTGGTGGATATGGCTAAAGTTTCAGAGCTAAAACTGTGTGTGTTTACAAAGTACGAAGGAAAGGTTTTTGATAGGGCAGTCCTTTCTATATACACCTTCACTATGTCAAGTTAGAGCGGCGAGACATATAGTATGTAATATTATTATTATTGTCAGTATATAGGTTGCATTCGCATTCCCCCCATCCATTTTCGCATTCTCAAACTGGTGAAATGTGACAAGGTCTAATGCAATCATAAAGGTGAAGTCTGAATGCATCTGCTCCTCCCACCCAAACTGCGTACAGAATGATGCAATTCTGTGATAATCTATAATCTCACCTCAACAATGTGTATTGTGTCTCGTTCCCTAGGCCCACAACACTAACTTTTTTTTACTATTACTTTACTACGAACTATTACTTTTTATATATGTTTCACTCTGCTGTTACATATTGTTACATCTCTCTTGTCCTTTAGACATATTTTCTGCTCACTCAAACACGAAATATCAGAGAGAGAGAGAGAGAAATGGTGTATGTGCAAGGGACTTAACAAATTATGCTGACGTACATTATCTGTAATGCATATATGCAATTTTGACTTTGGCTGCTGTGGCCGCTGCCATAGTCATCGGTGGTAGTCGTCAGCGTAATGGTAATGTTATACGTAAGTATTGTATTGCGAGGTATTAAAGCTCTTGCAGAACATTAATAGATTACATTGTAAATTATTGTATTGTATATTTTTTTCAACTCGTCCATTCCCTCCCTCGCTCACTCACAAAAGTCTTACGAAGTATTCATTTCTATATGGTATCGGCATCTCGAAAAGAGACTTTATTTGCTAAGATTTTCTTCGATTTGTTTTTTGCAACAAAGGACAAGGGTTGATCCATGCCTTGATTTGATAATACTTTCGTTTGAGTTGGAATTGCAAAAATCCCAAGTACAAATACAAATCGTTTATGTCATATTATTATAATCATATTATTTTCTACATTGGTTGACTTTGGTATTTCATGAGCAATTATTATGTTTGTAGATTTGACTTCAATGTCGCAGCCGAGAATGTCATTTTTTTTTCTATAAAAAAGGGATAGTCAGTGATTGCTAGGATCACGTAAATTGTATGTAGGAGTAAGTTTGGTATATTATTATTATTGTAGAGCATTATTTATTGGCATTTATAAAAATAAATCATTATGATTATTTCGAATTCTTCCATATTACAGCAATGTCGAAGAAGGTGTTTGCATAACATACTGTAATGTCAGCATCATCATCATGGTTTTAGTAAAAATGTGAAAGGGATAAACAGTGCACAGCTGTTTACAAATTTGATTTACATACGTAAAAGGATCGATACTTTGGTAGTCGCAATGATTTTATAATCAGTGATTGTGTTGTAGGGAATTTTGCAAGTGTTTTTCTCGTGACATATTATGGACAGTGTTGCGCTACTTACGCTAAAAATACTTACAATTTGCATAATTTTATTTTTGAAGTGTAATATTTATGTGAGTTGAGCTATTGATAATAATTATTAATAATTTATTGTTGGATTTATTTTCAGGACGATAGTTAGACTTGATACTTTAGAAGACGCTGTTCTTCTTAACGATCTCAGTGATGATGGACTCTCCGATAAACACGGCTGTCCTAATTATGTTAGCCCTGAAAAAGCGGAAATTCTTCGTACAAATAAAAAATATCCGGGCAAAGCGACTGATATGTGGGGCTTGGGAGTTATTTTGTATACATTATTAGTAGGCCGGTAAGCTCTTTTTTTATTTTCTCATCACGTTTTTAAAAATTTTGTTTTATGTGATTAATTACTGAATTAATAGTTGTAAGTATTTTAAATAGCTAATTGATAATTGACCATAAATTTTATGAGTTGTACAGTAAATTATAGAAGACGCACATTGAGCTTGTTGTCTTACAGTTTAAACTTTAATTAATTACTAGTTTTAATTCTTAAACGTCCAATTATATAATTAACACTTATCTTTAATTGTAATTCGAATTTTTTGCATATTAGTGTTGACGTTATTTTATAGTTATTTGGGTGAACTCGCTGAGTTACCCTACATGTTATCCTGAAGATATGTTAGTTATATATAATTTGGGTGGATTCACTGAATTACCCTATATGCATTTATGCATGAGAAGAGTAAAAAAACAAGTGTATGACTTACAATTCAGCAGTCAACTTTGGCATTTTGAATAACTTAGTTTCACTGGGTGATAAAAGCTATCGTACCCAACAGTTCAGTGTGATTAAAATGGTGACTCCTTTCATTCAGCAATGTACGGGGAGGATACATCGGACTGATTCTAAAAAAACGTCTGATGTGTGCGACCAGTGCAGTGTTGTGTACATTTGATTCTCGAGTGCTGACTTGCTGAATGGTATGCTGACAGGGCTGAGCTGATGAAGTTTAGAGATCATTGAAGACTTTCTGTAGCAGGGAAATTCCAGCAGAGCAGAATGTGGCAGAGAATTGTGAATTATACTCCGGCATATTGTGACTGTGATAATGATCGGATAGAATAATTTAGACTTTTGCTCATATGGCGGATGAATGCTGAGGAAAAAAAATATGAGCATTGCGTTCGTTGGTGCGGAACGAAATATAGTTTTCTGTCCGTATGTCATAGTCATAATTTTAATTGGCACCCATCAGTTCTTTTTTCCTGTGATGATGATATCCGCTGAATGAATTCTCGATCTTGATGGGAGAGTATTTCCTCAGGGTGATCATCTCATTTCTTTTAATGTCTTGTTTTTCCAATTTTATTTTTTATTTACAGATATTCTTTCTTTTATTTTTCTTCTACTCACTCAGTCATTATTTGGGTGTTCCCTTGTTTAACTCAAGCTTAGTTAGCTTTATAGATGATCTCTATCTATTATGTAGATGCGACTCTTGCCTGCTGGCTTTTAAAATTGATCTGTGGCTAATTCCTTGTGTATTATTTATGGGCAAACCAAAATCAAGAAATCATTTTAATCGTTTATTTAACACTACATTCCGTGTAGATTTCAGTTTTTGTTTTTACAATGTACTTACGACTTACGTAGACAAAAGAAGAGATATTGTTATTTGGCAAGCGGCATCAAATTATTTGGTTTTAAGTATTTCACTGACGGCGTTTGTACAATCTAGTTTTTAGTAAGCTCTGAAACAGTGACTGCAACTTCAGTGGTCAATGCATTAAAAAATGGCGGATTTAAAAATAATGGGTTTTTACTTTACTGAATATAAAATATGAAATGGGTGGTAAAAATGATCCAGTAGTCTGATAGGTATTATTGTCTCAAGGGGTTATATAAAACTACATTTTATTGTGTACACTATTTAAACTTACTGTTCTACTTTTCTAAACCTAATTTTTAGTACTTAATCGTACAAAATAATTGTATCTTTTCTCTTAATAAGTTTTTGTTGTTAAAATACCTTGTGATATTAATTTGAATTGTATTGATTGATTTTAGGTATCCTTTTAACGATGAGGATCACTCTAAGTTATTTGTAAAAATACGACGCGGATCGTACACAATTCCAGAATCTCTTTCTGGTCCTGCGAAATTTCTCATCCGATGTCTTCTTCAGAAGAATCCAAGCTCACGACCCAGTTGTGGAGAGATTTTGAAATACTCTTGGATGAGTCCGGGTGGGCAACAGGGTAGTGCGGGGAATGCCGCAGTGAACTGTCATTCAAGAAATCCTAGTATTAGCCATAGTAGACATCGTGGTAGTAGCAACAGCAGCAGTAACATACCACCAAGTGTAAGAACGAACAATAATAGTAGTAGTAATATTAGTAATCCCACCACCACCCCCAACAATACAAGTTCAATTCAAGAAAGTTTGACTTCATATACCGTGAACCCTATCACTAGTTTAATGACTGGTTCTCCTGCTGGAGCAGTAACGAATTTAAATAATCAGGGAGCGACAAATCTAACACCGTCACATATGAGTAGCTTTACAAGCTATATCAGTGACACGACAATGAGTGAATTTCAATCATCCCAAATGGATTCTTTTTCAAATTCGAAACAGTGTATCCCGAAAAGTTGTGAGGATGAGGATCAAGTTGTTCCAAATATTGATAATATGATTGTCAATTGATCTACTCATGGACCACGTCATGATGAATTAAGTATTGCTCTATTAACACCTTTGGGTAGTTCGGTCGGTACGATGCGGGGAATGCATGGTGACATATATGCCAACAATGGGGAAATATATTCTTTTTAAAATTTTAAAGTTCCGTTGTGAAAGTATATATAATAAGTGGTATGTATAATATACTGTGATTTACATTTTACAAGTGGGGAAAAAAGATACAAACCAAACAATTATTGCTGTATGTTACTATTAATATGTAGGAACCACCAGTTACCCGCATCTATCTTAATATTTAAAAGTAGGCTACCTAATCTTAAAACTTAGCTAAGGCTTTTATACAATTTTGCTTGTAGTTAATGAATTGTAAAGTACATAGTTTTATAAATCTTGTATTCTAAATTAAAATCGGAGCTGAATTATTTTGTTTTTGTTTGTTTTTTTTTATCTCCAACCTTAATTCGGCAAAAATATTTTTGTTTATTTGTTTTTGACTGTATGAAACGAATGTTATTTTCGGATGTTATATATTGGTTTCCCGGTTCTAATCATTTAATGGTAAATTCGTGAGTCGTAATCAGTTTGCTACAAAGAATTGCTAGCAATTTGACTACCGTACTAAATGTATAGTAAATATTGTGCAACTAAACGAGATTATTGGCGTACCGTGTAAAAACATTTTTTTTCAACTTGTAACAAGATTTTCAATAAAGGAATTAGTAGTAATGTTTTATATGTTATAGGAATACTATATCAAGATATAGAAAATGCGTGATATAGTTATGAATTATCAATCGTGAACTTTTTGTTGATTAATTTTAACTTATAATCAGTCAGACCGGATGTGGGCCAACTGGTCGTAACGACACCGTATTTGCTTTAATCAATGAATCTTTTACAAAACCTAATTTTAATTGTGATTTCTTAACTTCAATCGAGTTTTTTCATTGTACTTTTCCACCCCATACTTAGGAAATAATGCTAAAAATAAAATTCCTAGTGGGACTCAAAAAAGAGTAAATTATCCTTATCAATGCAATAAAATATATCCCATATAAAATTCATTTTCAGTCAAAAATGAATTATGTAATAAATAAATAAAATACTATTTAACGAAGAATTTTTTTAAAATAACATGCGTGTGCTATAATTAATTTTTATTTGGCATTGACATATATCTACAAAGGGTGAGTAATTTTACATGAATGATGTCATCGTTAACTCGATAAAGCTCTAAATGCTTTCGGTTTCGGTTTGGAGTGTTATCTTGCGACGAAACAATTCCCTAGGCCGCTACATAACAGTAGGGAAATTTTCTACACTACGCATTTTAAAACAAATAACGGAACTTGTGTAATTTCATGAATATAAACTGGTAAAACACCTCTTATGCATAGTATGTCCATATAACGTATGCTGGCATTGTGAGGTAAAAGTTAGTAAAATTGTAAAACAGGCGACGACGAATTCACTAATTTAAGAATGAAATATTTTAGACTAATTTCATTAAATGAGCTCCTTGCTAGATTTTAAATCGCAGTAATCACATAAATTAGAATTGCATTGGAAGTAAGTTGTTTCTAATAATTTATTTTACACGGGAGTTTTATCATTTATACAATTACACTAAAATTTAACGCATTATGACGACGCTGCAAGATTCTGCTTCTGAAATTGCTCCATGCGATCAGTAATCACAGGCCTAAAGTGACGGATCAAGCCCTGAAAGTAAAATAAAATCGAGAAATGTCATAAATACGTTCTATTAGATCCGAAACAGATAAATGTAATTTATAAACGCTGATTATTAGTGCCACTGCAGTGAAATAGAGGTAAGAAAAATAATAGTTTAATTAATGTGTGACGTACCTGCACGGGCCATGCGGCACCATCACCAAGAGCGCAGATGGTATGTCCTTCTATCTGTTTACTTACTTCCCAAAGCATATCGATTTCTTCCGGTTTTGCCTGACCTTTAACTGCAAGTAACACAAAAGAGATATGTAATTCCCTGTGCAATTAAAATTTATAACGGACTAAAATAATAGAGACAATAGATCTAACAAAATCATCGAGTCACAAGGCACAATCTCTTATTTTCTTATTTCATAGGACATGATGTGAATCAAAGGTTGCAGCTGTAATTACCGAATCGAGCCATAATTTTATTCATCCAGCCAACTCCCTCCCGGCATGGAGTACACTGTCCACAAGACTCATGCTTGTAAAATTCAATAAGACGGGCAATAGCCTTGATGACATCAGTCTGCTTATTCATTACGATGATAGCTGCTGTTCCAAGACCCGTCTGAGCAGCAATTAATCCATCAAAGTCCATGGGGACGTCGTCGCATACGCTACGATTTCGATCATTGAACATCAAATTTCAGTGTGTATAGTTTAAATAATATTTTCCAACAACGTTGGTGTCATGGTCTAATAATAGTATAGATAATGTAAAACTTTTGAATAGTGTGGGTTATATTCTTCTATGATCTATACCTCTTTGGGATGATTGGGGTAGATGATCCACCGGGAATTATGCCTAATAAATTATCCCAACCACCGATGACTCCACCAGAATGACGTTCAATAAGGTCTCTGTGTGAGCAGGAAACAAATTCAATATTTTCTTTTACAATCATGGATAATATACAAGTACAGAACTGCTAATTAGTGCAAAGCCATCTACCCTAAATGTACAGTGTACTACTACAGTTGTACTACAGTGTAAATATGTCGGTAACGAAATAATAAGTTCGAGCATTACGGAATTATGAGCATACAAAATTATAATAAATATATTAGAATAAAACAAAATCAACATTAATTTGAAACGTGACCTCTGACAATAACTGTCACAGCATAGCAGGGCTAGATTTTTAAGGCAGTGTTATATTACACTCTGCAGTTCTGCAGCTACCACAGATATGTACTTCTAGGACTAACCAGTATATCATTCTTACGCTACCTACAAATGCCCTCCCCGTGAAACTAAGTAAAACGTCAACAACAATAAGTAAACAAAATTCAAATACTAGAGGGAGACGCGCAAAAATTAATTTAGCTTACTAATTCGCATAGTTAACTTAACGCTACGAATTTCATGACAAAATTTACAAATAATTTGAATAAGAATTGTCTCGAAATTAATAATTGCACACCAAAAGCTCAAATTCGACAATACTATATTAAGCTTAATAACTTAAGTATTTTCTTACTTGAGTGGAATAGACATCTCTTCCTCTACAGTGCAAGGAGTGTTAACATGACCAGAAATATTGAAAAGTTTAGTTCCCGAATTTCTTGTTCTTCCAAACCCAACAAACCATTGACCACCACGACGACAAATTGCAGGTGCAACTGCAACAGTTTCCACGTTTGATACTGTTGTTGGACAACCAAAAACTCCGATATCAGCTGGGAAAGGTGGCTTTAACCTAGGTTTTCCCTGCAGAATAGAATTTTTAGAGCTTGAACCAAAATCATTTGCGAGATATTGAAATGAATTGAAGTTCTTAAAATATGTTGATTCATTTATCATACAATGCTGTGTATGGTATGATTCACTAAAATGCAATTTATAATTTACCTGTTTCCCTTCAATGGATTCAATGAGTGCAGTTTCTTCCCCGCAGATATAGGCGCCTGCCCCTCTATGCATGTAAATGTCAAAGTCATATCCAGATCCACAGGAATTCTTACCAATCAATCCAGCTTGATAAGCCTATGAAATATTCGATAATATTTAATAAAGTTAATTTCCCAAGCAGGGTGAGAGTGCCTAATTGTGGCCGGTGTCATAATTGTGGCCACCGGTTGTATATCTGAAAGGAATCGATGCATACTTAACAAGCCTGCATTTTTGTTTGTAAATTTTGACTTCCCATCTACTGATTCTGCAACTTTGAATTTCAAAAGTTTTCAACTAATAGGAATTTAATCAGCCGGCCACAATTAGGCACTCTCACTCACGCTCTCTTTACTTGATAACACAAATTATGTGGCGTTTTTATTCCACATAATTATGAGATTCAAAGTATGATTACCTCGTTGATAGCAACTTGCATATTAGACGCTTCATTATAGAACTCTCCACGAATATAAATGTACGCAGCTCGAGCACCCATAGCGGATCCAGCAATTAAACAACCCTCAATCAACTTATGAGGATCATGTCGCATGATTTCACGATCCTTACAAGTTCCAGGTTCGCCTTCGTCAGCGTTTACAACCAGGTACTTCGGTCTGAAAAATCATTGTAAAAACACACACATTATTGTATTTAAAGGTAGGTTTCTTAAAATACTTCAATTAAAATTTATTGTATTATAGAACTTTAAACAATTCATAATCATACATAGTACACCTACAATATTAAGAACATTGAAATATTACAAATTCGTGGATGTACCTTCCATCACTAGGCTTATTCATAAAACTCCATTTCATTCCGGTAGGAAATCCAGCACCTCCACGTCCTCTTAAACCAGAAATTTTGATTTCGTTAATAATCCAGTCAGTTCCTTTTTGAACAATTTCTTTTGTCTTATACCAATCCCCCCTCTTCAGAGCACCTTTCAGCCTCCAGTCATGAACTCCATAAAGATTAGTAAAAATTCGATCTTGATCTTTCAAGGGTCCATACTGGGTCTATAATTTATTAAATCACTTTGATATTTAATGAGAGTACACAAACAGCTATGCTCCCTTCATCCGCAAAATTAAAGTGAAGGAATTCATGAATGGAATTGAATTAATTTACAAACACATGTTATACTAGTAAGATCATACCTTTTGTGGAGGTGCAGCAGCTTGCTGAGTGTTGCTACGGACTTGCAAGGCTACAGTCGAAACTCCTGTAATCAATAGTTTAAATACTTGTAATGCATCTGCACCCGTAAAAACAAGTACATAATAATATCTAAGGCGTAATATGTGTATTTCAAATATTTTATTCTGTAAAGCGATCGCGATGATTTCATTGAGGACCACTTTTATAGAATGCACAATGCGAATCACACTATACGGAATTTATAAAATAAATAAATTTAAGTTTCCTTACCGAAATGTCCCCGGGCAAGAGGCTGAAACCGGGTTAAAGCTGACATACTTACTAATCACAAAAATCTGAAACGTACATTAAAATATTATATAAACCGCCATTTGATGACTTGATTTGTTTGCAACGTAAACTGAATAAGGAGTAGCGAACAAGAATACTTAATCTTTTAATTATAAATTGTATTGGATATTTATGGTTTATTTCATTTGACCTTTACGACATACTTTTTTTAAGTAGTTATACTAATCAGTTAAGTCAGTATTCCACAATTATTACAATATATTATTTTTTTCTTTACATCAAATATAATGTTTTCAAATTCCCATTTACGCAATTTCTAAACTGCAGGACTCAAACTTAATACAACCCCGTGGTAATTAAAGCGAGTGATTAATTAAAACCAAAAATCAGTTCGAGTATCTACGCAATAAATAGTATTTTACATTGTATGCTCCTTACCAACCTAATCATGTGTGAAAATTTAGGATTTAATAGTTATTTTGCAAAAATAATTAAGTAGGAACGGTAGGAACTTACGTTAACTTTTTCGTACAATTGCAGATTTTACCTTCTGCTGGTTCTGGTTCCTGTTGTAAATGTAAACTTTATTGTAAAATGTAAACCTTTCCCAAAAATGAAGTATATATCACTAGAAACAGCAGCTCCTATACTACTACTACAGGCCTTACATAATTAACTTGGATTTTACACTGAGCGGGGTTGCACTAGACCACGTGAACGATTTCTACAGATCGTATTGTGAGTTTATGAACGACGAAATTGTACTCTATGCTTTTTACGTATGCTCTGTTCTGTTTTATTTATGAATTGGAAAAATATATTATTATTGTAAATTAAAGTTATTATCCCTGGCTTTAATTCTTTAGTCAAATTAGTCATAAACAACTAGTACACTAGTACACATGCTATATGTAGTTTAAGGTGCCATGCCCAAAAACAGCTCTTTAGTTTTGTTGTATACTTGTTTTAAGGATTTCGCTAGCACTGTTCAAAATTTTGTAAACAACTTTTTTATTTTTTAATAAACTCAGAAACGCCTTGATTTTATTTTAATGTCATTTTACGGAAGGATATATAACAGCTTGCATTACCTACATAATGTACACAATTAAAATTATATTAAGAAATTGCTTCAATTCTGTATGCGAGATCTGTCCGTGCTCTGCAATTTCAAATGAAATAAGGATTAAGGATAGATTGAAAAGAAACTATTAAAATGTAAATTAAGCAGTTGTCTCAGCTGAAAAGGAAATTGATATGAAGCTAAAAATTAGCCAATTGTTGAGCAATTTAATATGGATGTAATTTAACCGCTCTCAATGTTGAAATTTGGCTACTGCCAAATCGACAAAATGAATAAATGATGATTATTTAATTTAACCACTCATAAAATATTGGCATATAAAATTAAGAAGTACAGTAGCAATTTGCAATTTCAGTCGATAAGAAGATCCGGAAACTAATGCATTACATAATTTATTTTCATCAAATAATTCTGACTGAGTTTTGTTTTTGTAAATTATAATATTAAAATTGTGTCAGTGATATAACGTTATAGTCTCAAGTGCATTTTTGTCAACAATTTCGTCCTGTCTGACATGTGAGTATACTTGAAACTTAAGTGCTTAAATTCAGGGAATTCACATTTCAAAACCGTGCTCTGGTTTTAAATTACATTATGTTAGATCAAAACTTTGGAATGTTTTGCATTGCAAACATTCAGAATGCTACATTTTAGATTAAAATTTCAAAAATGCAAACAATTTTAAAGTAATATTGAGCTAGGTAATAAGCTTAGGTAATAATCAAAATCTTTAAATGGATTGCATTTAGCCTGTTTTAAGCTATTAAGAACTGCGTTGTTAAACTTTGACATAGTTGGAAATACTAGCAGTTTATGTGTGACAAACGTCAACTTTCGCATTATGTCATGACATACCCCACCCTCCACGCTTACCGTAAATTATAATATCTATACACACAATAGTTCTGAATTCTTTCCGA